>CAIGRB010068093.1:35697-61657 GCA_903798255.1 Fraxinus quadrangulata
TTAATTTTATAAAATTATTATTAATATTAAAATTTTGAATTAATATATGATTTTTGTATAAATAAAGTTAAAGTCTGATTTTTGAATTGTGATCTCTAAAATTCTTGTTCAATGTAATTTCCACAACCAAGAATCCCAAATCTGTCAGTCGGGAAAAGACCATGAAGCACTTAAATTCTAAAATTTAAAAGTTTCAAAACAGCCCACATAAAGCATATAACATGCAAAATTAATTACCTTTCTTGGCCGTTTTGAGGTAGTTTTCTTGCGCACAGAGTTTGCAACAAGTTGAAATAAGCAACAATTTCTCTTTTGAACACGCCACCATCAACATCATGTACCCATCAAATTTAATGTGACAGAAGTTGGACAATAGTTAAGCCATGGACTGGCGGTCGTTGTGGTGTTGCGGGGTGCCGCTAGTGTCGACAATTGCCTCAATAGCCTTCGTCAGAGGTTGCAAAATATTTGTTGATTAGTGTAGCCATGAAAAGAGAGAAACTTTTAGCATTTCTTTTACATAAAGCATTTCTCAACAGAAACGGCCAAAGGCTAATGTCGATTGTGACCCAGCTGTGGTAGTCTACGGCGACCATGATCGGAGAATAGTGTCACCATTGGTTGCTTGATTTACCATGTATGCCAAGAACTTGCCAAAGTCTCTATAGAATGATGTTGAATCCTTCTAACATGATTGCTGAAAATTCTTTAGTTGTTAATGACTTTCTCCTTCCTTAGCTTCTATTTCTTGTAATTATTTTGGACTTGAAAATTGTTTCATATGGTAATGGGTTTTTTGAATAGAGCCTCCATTTTGTTTTATTCATATGAGTAATGCCCTATGTACAGGGCATTACTTCACAGGGGCCTGAGGGGGTGGGCCACTGTAAGGTTCTTGTAAAAGTAATGCCCTATACAGTTGGCCATTTTCCAGTATAGATGGGCATTTTATTTTTCTTCATAAACATTTCGGTGGCTTTTTCCTTCAAGCACGAGAAACTCCACCCAAAATTGTATTTATTTCCCAAGCTATTTCATCCATTCCTATAGCTATATTGTGTAGCTGAAAATAACCATTTTTCATCGTGAATTTTTCAACATGGGTTTCTTCAACCCTTTGCCAAAAAATTCCTTTATTCAAGGATTTTCCGATGCTTCCGGTAGCCTTCTTCTTTTGTGTTTTGGAGGATGTCCTAACTTTTTAGGTAGAGAACTGCCCGAAACAAACTATATTTTTCGGGGAGTTTTTGGTATGTGGTAGAACATGGTTAATGTACCGTTCCTACAAACGACATCAATCTGTTAACCTCAAAAAATGCACCAACGGAATCAATTCCACCTTTCATCCACGTAGACATCACCAACACACAGGAATGCCCCGTTAGGAGGCAAAGGCCACCGGATGAGAAAAGGGTCTGGCGACCATTTCTACTTCGATGGTCAAGTCAACGATCGAACGAAAGGAAAAGAGAGTACAAGAGAGGGAGAAGAAATTTGGATAGGGTTAGAAATCATATCTTATTGTGAATGAAACTTATATATATATATAGATAGAAAAATGTTAATGGGCCAGTTGTTAATTGGTCGAGTCCAAGATGCAATTGTTTAATTAAATAGCTCAATCAATTGAATAGTAAATATCACGTCGACATATATGAGACCATATCCATCTGAGCATTGCTACACAATTTATGGATATAACACAATTGGAAGTGTCATTCTATTCTCAATATTAGGGTCTATTTGATTGCATGAGTGGAATTTGGATGGAAAGAAAATGAATTTCAAATAATTGAATTTACTATAATTGTTTTCCTGAGAATTTTCAATTAATTGTGTTTGATTAGTATAATTTTTCACGTGGAAAATATTGAAATTTTGGATCTTTTGGTGTTCGTTTGACTTTGTTTTACATGAAAATTATCCATTAAATGGATTAAATTTGTTACAATTGGGGATTAAATTTTCCCAATCACACATGTCTAATTTGGGTGGAAAATAAATGAATTTCAAAGAATTGAATTGTCTAGAACTTATTTTACTGAAAATTGTCAATTAATTATGTTTGATTGGTATAATTTTTCACCTGAAAAATATTGAAATTTTGGATCTTTTGATATTTGTTTGGTTTTGTTTTACATGAAAATTGTCCATTAACTTGATGGAGTTTGTTACAATTTGGGATAAAATTTGTTTCAATTGTCAAAAAAAAAAAAAAAAAGTAAACTAGAAAATGAATTCCCACCAAATTGGTGGAAATTGATTTTCCTCAAAATCATTGAATTGGCACTGTGTGAGACAAAACCAAGAAAATGAATTGCCAAGAAAATGATACCAAATCAAATAGGCCCTTATATATATATATAAATGATTGGCAAATCAAGAGGCAGTGACATTGTCTTCCAACCATATGTCCCTTTGACATTAGAATTGTAGAGTAGCCCAAATTTCTTGCAACGCCTGCTTTGTTGCATTAGTTGGATCTAAAATTAGACATTTCATAAGCATTTAGATGATGATAGTGTAGTATAAAGTTTTACAATTTCTTATTGTGATAACTAGGTCTCAATTCCACAAAACAAGAAAACATAAATCTCAACCACTAGTTAAACCAGTGTTGGAAATCATCGATTTTAACATATCTAGAGACCAAAAGTATAAAGTCCAAACATAAAAGTCAATCAGTATATGTCATAGAGTACAAAAAAATTGGGTAAGTTATCTAGTCAACAAATTCATAAAGTTTATAGTGGTCCTGACAGTGGTGGTGGTGGTGGTGGTGGTGGTGATTATATGTTCATAACGTGTACTGTTAAATACTACTAGTCACACGTTCATCTGTATAGGTCCTTTGTTACAAGTTATAATTCAATTGTTAAAGTTCAATGTGCACTTTTTACATGTCACATGCTACAGATCACAGGTATCGGGTCACAGATTAATTTCTACATGTCACAGATCAAATAAAAGTGGTCATATATCACTGATCTAAGTTCACAAGTTGCAAGCTACAGTTCACATGTCACACTTTACAGGTCACGAGTCATATTATATAGGTTATAGTGCCAATAGGTCATATAAAAAATAACTTGTCACGTGTCTTTGTACACTGATAACATGTTATATTTCAAGGTCACAAGTCATAGTTCATATGTTATATGTCATAGGTAACAGTTCACACGTCATATTACATAGGTAATATATCAATGTGCGTAGGTCACAGATCCAAGAGAATCGATCACATGACATTGAATCAATATCATATGTAACAGTTACAAGTCACTAATCATTGTGCATAGGTCACATATTAAATAAAAGTGGTCAGAAATCACTTATTTATATTCACAGGTCACGAGTCATATTATGTAGGTCACAGATCATTGTCAACAAGTCACAAATCAAAACTAACTAGTTACAGATCAGATGTCACATGTCTTTGTGCACTGATAATAAGTTACAATTCAAGTTCATAGGTCAGGGTAACAGATTACATGTCACATATGATATTGCATATATAACCGATCAATGTACACAGGTCATAATTCCAAAAGAATTGGTCATAAGTCATTAGATCAATATAACAGGTCACATGTCATAGTGTATAGGTCACAGATTACAGATCTAAGATAAACTGGTCAAGAGCTATTAGATCAATATCACATGTAACAGTTTACACGTCATAAGTTACATATAACATTTCACATGTCTCATGCCATAGTGCATAGGTCACAAATCCATTTCAACAGGTCACTGGACATTTGATCAATATCACGGATAACAATGGATCTTTTCAATTTTTGTCACAATAACTCACAACTTACAGGCCAATGAATCTTTTCAATATCACGGTTTATAGGCCAATGGAGCTTTTCAATTTCTGTAACAACAACTCACGATTGGAGCTGAAACATTGTTTCGTAAATTTAAAAAATCTGAAGATCCAACAATAATACAATGTTATTTGCCACTAACTGTGACTTCAAAACCCTTTAAATATTCTTCCAAATGATCAACATTCTCAATTTAATACTCCTATTATAACCTCAGTTTATGATCGTTGCCTTAAAAAATTCTAATACACATTGTCGACAACTTCCAATTTGTGATCTCAATCATTCGGTGGTGGAATATCGAAGTTATTTGCTTCGAAGAGTTCTCTATAGATTCTCTCTTTGTTCGATCGCACTATTAAAATGGAGAGTCTCGTTTGAAATGGAACTCCAGTAGAATCTAAAAATGTCATCAAGTCTTTGAGTTTAAAGTGTTGAAACACTTACAAAAATGTCCAAAAAACGGTGAAGAAAAGTCATTGGAGATTATGAATGTAAAGGAAGAAGAAAAGAGATGGAGAGATTTGGAGAATGAGAGTGTTGTTTGCGTAAATGACAAAATGATTTTTCGCCCTAAACTGCTCTTCATTCTAGCCGTTAGATGTCGATCCAGTTTATCTAACCGTTCATTTGAAATTTCAATTTGAGCCACTTAGTACATTGGGCTATTCGCCTTCTACAGTCTAGATAAACCAGTTGGCATCTCACGTTCTATGCGTGTGAATTTCATAGGACACGCATATGTTGTATATTAAATGCGACAACGGTTGCGTGTATGAGAAGACGAACCGCTTCAGTTGTCTTTTCTTGAAAACGCTGAAACAACAAATCATTTGGCACAATCATTGAAGGCTCCTCGTCTTTCCAATATTAAAACAATCTTGATTCATTATAATTAATGAGTCACAGCCTCAGCAAGTAGCAAAGGCACATTACCTCAACTGCTTCGGGTAACGCATCAGAAATACCAGCAACTTCGGAGAGGACAGCTTCAAACAAATTTATCCTATTAACGTTCCCCCAATTTATTCTAGAAATTCAAAGGGTCACCAAATATACAGCTTTGGACAACATGGATAGGTAATTCATGTAGATAAGCTATTTTCAAATTCTAACTATAATATAAATATTTATACTTAGACTTGGGGGACCATTGTAGTATGTAAAAACCACCCCTAACCGAAAAATTTTCATACAAGTCCATGCATTACATAAATAACCAAAAAAATTTCATACAAGTTCATTAAACATAATTTTTTTTGTTGAATGTTTGGCACCGAAATTGTTTTTACTTTATTAATTTTTTTATTGAGATATATTTGATAGAAGATAACTCATTTATCCTATTGTGCTATGAGTCTGAAGTTTTTTTTTTTTTTGTATTTCCATTGTTATGCCTCGTCACCTCTCCATCAGACTCCAGTCAAATTGCCACGTTGCAGTCTACGTGGAAAGGAAAGTTAACAAAGAATTGCAAATAAGTCAAACAAAGGTTGACACTCATGTGCCGAAGTACTACCTAATTGGCTGAAGCTGTAAGTCGAAGTGCTACATAAGAAATCAATGACGAAGCCAAAACTCTTTACACAAAGGACCACCAATACGAAGCTTTCTCCAGCAAAAGCCCTTAGTTCATCTGAAGTCCCTGAAGTCGAAGTGTCTCTTACAAGATCTGTAAACAATCTTTAGAAATGACTGACGTAATGTTTGTAATAAAGAACGTCAGGTGTGTCAGCCTAATGTACAAGAAGGCTGACCCATTGTCAATGTATTTATTGTATAATAGACTTAGTGATGTGAAGCTTGAGTCTAGTAGATTGGCCACGTGGTTCTGATCCAATGAAAACCAAGTTGGCCATAACACTATAAATAGGTGATATTTGTAAATGAAAAAAAAAGACTTTCGATCTTTGATAGTCATTTGAATACTGATATATAAGAAAACACTTAAGACAAATACTCTCAAGAAACCTTCTTGCTTATTCTATATTCGTTCGTTTAATCTTGAGTTGTTTACATTTTTTTGGTAATTGTTTATTAGCGCAATCATTTTAGTCACGACCGCCAGTGCTCGAACATTTCTGTCTCGTACCATAAAGCATCTCACGCGTTCAAATGTTCTCCTTCTCTCACCGGTCCTTGATCAAAATTTGTCGAAATTTACTTGAGTTGGCGTGAGTAAGCCCGACACTTGTTGTCCGCATTTGCGTTACATTTTTCGGGGTCAACATCCATCATAGATGTTGTTTCTAAAATTCATCTTTCAAATCGATCTGTCTAATTTTTATTTTAATGTCAGTCTTTGAGGAAGGTCTGCTTTTTTTTTTTTTTTTTTTATTTAATAAATTTGAATATAATGATAAGCACAAATTACAATACCATTATTTATAGGAGGGACCTAAAATAAATTAGATAATTAAGGGATGATCTTTTAGCTGATCAAGAGTCTGTTTCGATTTTGGTGAAAAAAACTTGAAGGATCTATTTAAAACATATATAATATCAATTATACCATAGTGTAAGGCTGGGTGAAAAAGGTCATCTTAAAAATGGTACAGTCAAATGAAATTGTTGGATAATTATGTTTAAGGAATACTGAATTTTGAATAGAAGATTTATATCTAGGGCCATGTTGAAGAAAGTATCGATTTTCATTGTGATAATAACTTAGAGTTTGGAAGAAATCGATTATCTTTTGTACAAGTGATTTCTTTATAGAATTTCGAACAATACTAACACAATCGTCAATTTTTTGTTCTAATTCATATGAAGTTTTCTCATATCCTACAGCTGTATAATCTGTTAATTCAACAAGTTGTTCTATTTTATCCGAATAATTTCTATCGATAAAAGCATCACTATCTTTAGAAATAATAATATCTTTAGAACTAAATCTTTCCAAACTTTCCTGTCTCAATAATCTCATTTTAATATTACTAATAGTCTGTTAGGATGAAGAAATTTGATCTTCTAAATTTTCTAATCTTTCTTCTAATTTATGCGTTTGACGATTTAAATTTCTAACAACCCTAGTCATAGTTTCACAACAATCACAAAGTTGTATGGATTATGATGATGATGATTGAAAAGTATATGCTTGCATAGTGTGTTAAGAAGTAGATGCTCACATAGTTGTCTAACTCTTTCAGATATATGAAAATTAATCCTAATCATTTCTCTGCAAAAAAATTAAAGCTTTTTCTATTGTGTAAAATTCTTTAAATAAAGGATTTAGAAATCTTTCTACTTGTTATAAATCTTCTGGCCAATAATTATATATATATATCATGCTTTCTACATTTAACTACTACAAAGAACTAAAATTTCAACGTTCTACTTGATTATGAATTTGTCTAAAATAATTAGCTAAATCATTAATGTTGTCTAATTTCTTTTAGTCACATGTTATCCAAAGATTATCTAGTAGATAATGCTCCATTTCTGAAAGTCTTTTTAGATTATTTCCTCTAAATTGAAGATTAGATCATTTATTCAAAGTTCATTATCCTCCGATCCATCCGCAATATGAAAATAATTGGTTAGAAAACTAATTATTGGTTTACTCAAATTATCGGCTAGAATATTATTTTTCTCATCTATATATTATATATTAATTTTATAACTATTTAATATTTCATGCCGTTTTAACCATCTTCTATGTCTTATTTTATCAAAATTTGTCTTTTTAATGAATTTTACAATAGCTTCACGATCTGTTCAAATAGTACATTTAGTATTTAAAAATAATTTAAAGTTTTCTATATTAGTATAATAGTCATTATCTCATAGTCTAAACTAGTCAAATATTTTCTTTTTATCTTATATCTTTCACTGGCATATTTACAAATCGTTTCTTCTTTTCTATCACTATATTTATTTGGTTTGGAATATAAAATCCCTCCCCATCTTAGTTTACATCCATCTGTTTCTATTATTTTATATTCACTATTTAAAAGTAATTTTGAAGGTGGTAAATTTTTAACTTTTTCTTTTAACTTTTTAACTAATTCTATATCTGATTGATTAAAATATCTTTATCCTTTAGTTGATAGCTTATTATACAAGGGTCCTACTTTATTTTCTAAGTCTTTTATAAAATATTTAGCATGATTTAATTTCCTAAAAAAACTTGTAATTTTTTCGTTACTTCAATTTTATTTGGAAACTTTAAAATTTTCTGCACTATGTGAGGTTCTAGTTGAATCTTTCCTTCTCCTAAGATCATTCCTAAAAATTCAATTTTTTGTTTATTTATTTCCTTTTTCTTTTTACTTATAATTAAGCCATTTTCTATAAATTTGTTTAGAACAATGTCTAAATGTTTCGTATGTTATATTTGGTTTTTACCGTGCACTAAAATATCATCTATATATACCCAAACAAATGGAAAAGAATTAAAAATATAATCCACCTTTATTTGAAAATAGATGGTACATTCTTTAATTCAAAGGGCATGACTAATCACTCAAAATCACATTGTGGTGTAGTAAAAACTATCCAAGGAATAGTCTTTTGCTATCTTTATTTGTTAAAATCCAGATTTATAACAAAAATTTGAAAATATTTTGCTATGTTTTATTTTATTAACATATTTTTTTCCTGATATCTTATATCTATCTTTAATAGTATTATTGTTTAGTCTTTTTAAATTTATAACAATTCTTAATTTTCCTCTTTTAATTTCACTATGATTTTTAACCACAAAAGTTGTTGACCTATGTTGACTACTAGAATGTCTTATTACCTTTAAATCTAATAAATTTTTAATCTATAAATATTAAATTAGATTCTAATTCCTAAAATCAAGCATTCAGTTACATATGAATGTAGATTGAACCCAAGTGGCTACTGAGATGGGGATAAAAATAATTAATACAGCCGACCTAGTTCGAGCCATTAGGGCTAGACAGAGTGGTTTGCCTTCATGGGAGGGTAAGAAAAATGACGAGGAGGCTTGGGAGGCAACCAAAATTCCTTCAACTATAAATGCATCCCACTTATCAAATCTTAGGGAAAAATACCGTATCCCATATGACATCAAACTCCTATCTTCGTATCCTGACGAGCATGCCTGCTTTCCAAGGTAGGGTGCGTCACCGTCAATGAGTTTCTTCTGAAAACAAGGCTTTGCCTACCTCTACATCTTTTCTTTAGAGCTGTCTTGAGGTTGTACGGGCTTGTTCCCACCCAGCTCATCCCCAATGCTTGGGCCCAATTAGTGGGGATCTACTTCTTGTGGAAGAAGACCTCCATGGGAGAGGATATACCCCTTGACGTCTTCCAGACCATTTTTTATCCTCTGATCTTAGGAAAAGGGGATTTCAAGGGGTGATACTCTCTGTGTCCATGGTTTTAGGTAAGGAGGAAACGGTAAGAGTATGAGCGTGACACGGTCCCCCACATGACAGTTCAGACCTCCTACTCGGAAGCTCGTAAGTGTTATACTTGTTTTTGATATTACTTAATATTGATTCTGATGTTTGACCTTTTTATGATGTCTTGCAGGATCGGTTGAACGATTTGAGCTTAGCCGAAGCAAGTAGGCAATTTTGAAGATATATACCGACATCTCTCATCGTTGCTTGAATTCGACCATTTAATCGCTTTGAGATGGGTTTTTTTGAAGAATTTTGCTTAATGGCCCGAAGAGGTAATATCAATTTTTCAACAAACTTTTGCTAGTTTGCATGACTGTTACTGGCCTTATTCCCTATTTTTTTGTAGAAAACTTCAAGAAGAGAAGGCGTCCCACTCTTGATATGGCTACAATACTTGCTGCCACCTCTACTGTTGAGAGGAAAGGGCTGAAGCCCTCATCTATTGCTGCTCCACTGTTGAGAGGAAAGGGCTGAAGCCCTCATCTATTGCTGTAAAATAGGTGAGGGACCAAGTGGAGTAAGTCAGGCAGAAGGTTGGCAGCTAAGAGGGAGAAGAGCGACCTCCCTTGAAGGATAAAGGGAAAAGATGGTGGAGGAGGTGCCCAAGAAAAAAACAAAGTTTTTTCGCCATCGGAGAAAATGGATCAGTGGCCACCCCACCCCAAGCTCTGAAGTCTCTGCTAGGGAAACATTGATGGCAGCTTCAATAGCTGTGACTAAGGTAGGTCAGAAAAGGCCAACTATTGTGGAGCCGTCTAAGCAAGGGTCGTCGAAGAAGACTAGAACTTCAAGTGGGCTATCGGCTTCAGATGCAACCCATGCCAAACTTGCTATTATTCACAGAAGCAATGAACTTGTTCTAGATGTTCTGACCATGCTTTCTCCAGAGGTCAGACTACCATCTCTACATTTCATAAGTTCTGGACAGATAGGTGGTAAAACTTTATGAAGACCAAAAACGTGGTAAACCTTTTCACCACCATGGTCAACTAAGCAGGATGACTTTTGGGATGGCCATAGAAGCTGAAGCCTTCTTTAAAAACCTTCAAAGTAAAAATAGTTTGTGAATAAAGCCTCTCAGGCTGAGGAGATAGCTAGCAAAGCCAAGATTGAAGGGCATTGAAGAAGCAAAAGGTTGAAGAGTTTGTAAAACTCGATTCAACAATGGATGAAATAGAAAATCTAAAGAAAGAAGTCCAGTTGTCCCAAAGCGATGTGGCTTCCATGACAAAACTGGTGGAGACTTCAAACGCCTACCAGAAGCTAACTGCGGAGGCATTGGAGAAGGTAAATATAGAGAATGCCCTGAAACAGCAGATGGGATAGTTGACCAATAAAGTTACTAGCTTGACAGAAGAGGTAGAGATGGTGAGGTAGGAGGCTCAATCAGTTGGTGATGATGCGGTAAAGCATTACATCGCCAACTTTTACCTAACAAAGGCGTACCAAAGTTTCGTAAAATACTGGCGAAGATATGCATATACCGAGATGGTGGAGTGGATTGAAGTCAACTCTCAAGCCTTCAATACCTCTATTAGACCACGAGCCCTAAACTCTGGTAGAAGGTAGCCAAGTGATCGAAATAGAGGATGATACTGCTAAAGAAGCTTTTGAAACCGTAGCTCCCTATGCTATAGTACATTTTGTAGCTCTCCCTCCCCAACCTGTTTAGCTTATAGGTTTTTGTTTTTTAGCATTTTTTATGTAATTGGTTTTGGCCCACAATTGTAAATACCTTACTTAATGTTTGAAATTTTCTTTTGTCTTTATTCTTGTGTTTCATTTGCTTTCTGCACTTTCTCCTTGTTTATTGATTTGCCATGCTCTTCAGTCTATGTCATTTACAATTCATTATTCAAGCTTGTAATTTTGCAAAAGTGTTAGAAGGTCGTTTGCCTTTCTAACTTGAAATCTGAGCTTGTATGCACTTCAGCTTTCTTACTCTTAAGACTTGTTTATTTTTACACAAGTGTTTGTAGTTCACGTCTTTTAGTTATTTCCCTGAGTACGGTGTTGAGCGATTCGCTCATACTGAGGTTTCCTTAACAATGTTTGTTGTTAAGGGCATGTGTTATCCACTTCGTGAGTAAGAGAGTGGTTCCTTTTGGGATCCAACTCTTCGTCGAAATGTCCACACTTCTCTGCATAGGGTTGGTTCATCTATGTAGAGGCTTTCCTTTCAACTGAAGTCAATAGGAGACAATTTTCTTTTATCTTTCGCAAACTTTACTTAATACAATTAGGAACAAATTTACCTGAGCATGAGGTTGAGCAGTTCGCCCATGTTGAGGCTCTTGTTTTATAAATAGCTATTTCCCTTTTTTGGGCCGAAGTATTGAGATGTTGAACTGCTGAGTCTCTTATTTTATTGTTAATAAAGTATGCTGTTGAGAATTGTGCCAATGATTTGATTTTTTTTTTCATATTACCATGGAAAGAGAACTGAACTTTACCTAGAACTCAATACTCCCGAGCTGAAAGTGAAGTTTTTGGAAAAAGTACCTCATACCTCATCTGAAGATGCAGTGGAGGCACAAGACCAAGATGGTACTCTTGTGGATGAAGCTTTAGGCAAAAAAGCACCAACTGCTAAAACACGTGCTACGGAGGCGTCAAACTCCCTGCTACCTCCGGCATAGTATATTATTTTTTATTTTGTTTTGTAATGTACTGGACAGGGCCCTCCCTTTATGTAAAAATTTCTTTGTTTAATGAAATACACATTTCTCTATTTTGTTTGAATTTTCCAAGTACTGAGACAACCACCAATAATTCTTAAACAATATACCTTATGATAAGGTTCATAATTTAAACGAGATTAAAGTAAACGTTATGTACTCCAAAAATAAATTATAACTCCCAAGTTTTGGGACTTCCATGAGGTACATATCTTTCTAGCAGTTTACGCCTTGGAATATTAATGCGATGACCCCTTTTGGAACCTGGTCTTCTTTTTCGAAGCGCCCACACTTCCCTACATGGTGGATGGTTCACCCATATAGGAGCTTTTCCCATGACGTCAGCTTTGTCATGGGAGGCTTGTATTGTCCGCCTTGGAGAACCAATGAGGTAATTCTCTTTATGATCGAATCCTATTCTTCGAGGTATCCACGCTTCCCTACATGGTAGATGGTTCACCCATATAGGAGCTTCTCCAATGACATTTAATTTCGTCATAGGAGGCTTGTATTGTCCGCCTTGGAGAACAAATGAGGTAATCCCCTTTAGGATCGAATCCTCTTCTCCGAGACTTCCACACTTTCCTACATGGTGGATGATTCACCCATGTAGGAGCTCCTCCGATGACGTTTAACTTCATCATGGGAGGTTTGTGCTTTCCTACATGGTGGATGGTTCACCCATGTAAGAGCTTCTCCCATGACGTTCAACTTTGTCATGGGAGGCTTGTGCTTTAAATGTATTAAATAAAACATACTTTTATTGAATCGCTTCAAGATATTTACAAGGGTTGGGAGGGTTTCTCCAGCCGTAGGACCCAGTTACTGGTAGTATATTCTAAGATGCTTTATGTTCCATGGGCGAGGCTGCATTTTCTCATCCAGATCTTCTATCCAATAAGTGCCAGGTCATAGTTCCTCGTTAATACGATACGGTCCCTCCTAATTTGGACCTAACGTACCTGCCCCTGGTTCCTTAGAGGAGATGAAGACCCTTCGAAGTACGAGGTCGTTTATCTGAAAGGACCTTTTCTTAACTTTTGCATCATAGTATGAGGTCATTTTCCTTTGATATGTAGCTAGCCTTGTTTAGGATTCGTTCTTCATTTTGCCGAGGAAATCGAGCTCACATCTTCTCATCTCGTCATTTGATATTTTATTGAATTGCAATCGATGATGATAAGGTAATCTGACTTCCACAGGGCTCAGTGCTTCCACATTGTAAGCCATGGAGAATGGAATTTCTCTGGTTGGGGTCTAACTTGTAATCCGAATTGCCCATAACACATGGGTAGTTCATTGACCTAGCTTCCGTAGAGGCGTCAAGCTTTTTTTGTCAAAGTGTACTTAATGGTTTTATTCATGGCCTCTACTTGTCCATTGCCTAGGGGTCGTAAGGTGTCGAAAAATGCTTCTTGACCCCAAGTTCCTCACACAAGTTCCTAACCTTTTTGTTCTCAAACTAACGGCCATTATTTGAGATAATTGAATGGGAAATTCCGAACCGGCATATTATATTCTTCCACAAAAATTTAGAAGTGTTCGCTTCCTTAATTTTGGCCAGAGGTCCGGCCTTGACCCCTTTTTTGAAGTAGTCAATGGCAACTGTAGCAAAGTTTGCCCTACCCCTACCCTTGGGTAAAGGGCGTATAAGGTCAATTCTTCATTTGGCAAATGGTCATGGGCTGGATACCATCATTAGCTCTTGGAAGGATGTCTCTGGATAGGAAAGAAATGTTAACATTTATCACACTTTCATACAAATTGGATCAAATCTTTTTTTTAAAGT
Source organism: Fraxinus quadrangulata (assembly GCA_903798255.1). Taxonomy (NCBI): domain Eukaryota; kingdom Viridiplantae; phylum Streptophyta; class Magnoliopsida; order Lamiales; family Oleaceae; genus Fraxinus; species Fraxinus quadrangulata. The sequence goes on from CAIGRB010068093.1 coordinate 49,373, forward strand.
GGGCCAATAATATTCTTGTCACATTACCTTTTGTGCCAATGCGAGTCCTCCAGCATGGTTACCGCAAATGTCCTCATGAATATAACGGAGGACGTAGGTGGCTTCTTCCTCCCCGATATCGGAGGAGGAGCAAGGAAAAACCTATTTTGTATAGCACATCATCTTAGAATACAAAATGGTTTGCCATTTTCCTAAGTTTGTAAGCTTTATCTTAGAGCGTTTGATTTTTTAGGAAGGCCGCTATTGGTTGCATCCATTAGGCATTCCTTCTACCCACATTACCTCTTTCTCTTTGGCAGTGGAAGGCTTCAAGGGATGTTCAATCAGCACCATCATTAGTAGTTCCAAGTCTTTGCTACTAGCCAATTTAAACAAAGCAGAGTGGGCATTTTCGACACACAAAATTGGATTTAACTCGAATTTCTCAAAAGACGAGAGTAAATCCATTACTAGTTTGAGGTTCGTAGCCATGCTCTTATCTCTAGCCTTGAAGTTGTCAGGTACGTAGCTATGCTATTATCTCTAGCCTTGAAGTTGTCATTGTCCTGACTAACTACCAGTTGGGAATCACTATTAATAAGCAACTTTCTTATTTACATTTCTTTGGCTAACCTTAAGTCAGCAAGTAGTGTCTCATAGTTTGCCACATTGTTGGTAGCATTGAACTCGAACCTCACTGCGCAGTTGAGCTTGTGTCGCTTGGGGCTAATTAAGACCATTCCCACTCCTGAGCATGCGTCCCCAGACAAACCATTCACAAATAGGTTCCATGTAAGTTCCATAGGCTCCATGATTTCGTCTATCACCGAGACATTAGCAAATTCTGTCACGAAGTCTACGAGGGCCTAGCCTTTTATAGCGGTTCTTGTTTTGAAAACAATATCAAACTTACTGAGTTCAACCACCCATTTAAGAAATCTTCCTGAAGAGTTGGGTTTCTGAAGTACTTGCCTAAGTGAGAAGTTGGTCAACACGAGTATTGTGTGAGCTTGGAAGTATGGCCTCGACTTTCCAGACGTAGTGATCAAGGCTAAAGCTAACTTTTCCATGTCAAGATAACGGGTTTTAGCTAGGGCTATAAATGGATCGGATATGGATCGGATATGTCTATATCTGATCCAATCCGATAAGAATAATTATCCTATCTGATCCGCTAATCCAACGGATAATTGATTGTTAAATCCATATAGAATATTCGATCCGATAATCCGATCCGAAATTAAAGAAATTAGGAAAAAAATAATGTTGGAATCGACTTATATTTATTTATTTATTTTTCCAATTCTTGAATGGGTTAAATTTTCAAATTTTTTATATTTTGAATTTCATGACTTTTTTATTCTAAATTTATTTATTTTCTCATTTATTTATTTTAGTGCCAAGTAATATGTCATAAAAATATTTTATCAACTCAATTATTTATAACATATCGGATCAGATTGTTATCAGATCGGATTGACTTATATCCATATTTGATCTATTTATTTAAAAGATTATTAGATTTGGATCTTGATCGAGTTATCAAACGAGACTCTGAATCCATCTTCCATTAATTTTATCGAATTTGGATCAAAATCCAATCAATTGACAGCTCTAGTTTCAGATGCCAAAAGTTCCTTACTCATATAATAGACAGGCAATTGGTGGGTATCTTCTTCTTTTATGAGAATTGAGTTAACCACTTCATTAGAAATGACCAAATAGAGCTGCAAAGTTTCTCCAAATTTGGGTTTTAAGATGAGAGGGCTTGTCCTAGGAGCTTTTTCAGCCCTTGGAAAGCCTCTTCACACCTCTCCTCCATTGGAACTTTTTACCTCATTTCAAGATCTTAAAGAATGGGAGGCAATTGTCGGTGGCCCTTGAGACGAAACGGCTTAAAACTGCCATACGCTAGTCAAGTTTTGTACCTCTCTTGATTTTTTAGGAGACCTCGTCTCCTCCAAAGCTCGATTTTTTTCTAGATCCGCCTCTATACCCCTTTGTTTGACCATGTATTCTATAAATTTATCAGAAGTAACACCGAACGCACATTTGAGAGGGTTTAACCTCATTCCATACCTTAGTAAAGTTCGGAAAGTTTCATCCAAGTGCCTTACATGGTCATCCGCCTTTAAGCTCTCCACGAGCATAGCATCCACGTAAACCTCCATGGTTTTGTCAATGAGGTTGACAAACATTTTGTTAATGAATCTCTGTTACGTAGCATCGGTAATTTTTAACCCAAAGGGCATCATCTTGTAATAATAAAGACAGCTATCAGTGATGAAAGATATGTTTTACTTGTCTGTCGAGCGTAGCAAAATTTAATTATAGCCTGAGTAGACATCCATGAAGCTCAATAGTTCGTGCCCAACAGTGGAATCCACAAGTTGGTCTATCCTTGGAAGGGGAATACTATCTTTCGGACAAGTTTGGTTAAGGTTAGAGAAGTATATGTACACCCTCCATTTACCATTGTGTTTCTTTACCAATACTGGATTTGAGACCCACTTCAGGTAAATGGCCTCCCTGATAAAGCTGCTCTTTATTAGTTTTTACACTTCATCCTTAAGGGTTTCATTTCTTTCTAGGTTGAGGGCCCTTCTTTTTTGTCTGTACGGGACAACCTTAGGATCAATTTTCAGGTAGTGACAACTGACCTTCTAGTCGATGTCTACCATGTCCTTGTGCCTCCACGCAAAGACATCAAGATTTCTACACAAAAAATTCGTAAGTCTCTATTTAATCTCTCAGTGTAGGTCTTTTCCCACCTATAATGCCTTACTGGGGTTTTGAGGATCCATTAGGAAGATTTCAAGCTCCTTCATCAGTGTTGCTCAGGAGTTGGACTCAATAATACAAGGGTTCAATTCATCATTCTCGACCACATGCTCAAGGACATCCGTTATTTCGACGTCTTTTCGTCTGTAATTTTGGTCTCCTGGTACGTCCACCATATCAACATCCATTACCATCATGTTGACATCCATGGGTTCAGCTTTTCTTATTGAATTGATGTAGCACTCCCTTGCTCCTTTTTGGTCACCACTAACTGTAGCAATTCCATGCTCAATAGGAAACTTTATGCATAAGTGGTGAATAGAGGTGACGGCCCATAAATCCTTTAAGGCAAGTCTACCTAGAAACCTATGGTAGGGCGACCTATTATCTACTACCAAAAATCCCATCAAGTTCAAAGATGTCTGGGGTAACTTTCCCATTTCCACAACATAGGTCATTTTTCCCTTTGGAACGATGCTATCATCGGTGAAGCCATACAAAGGGGTTGTGACAGGGTTCAATTCGTGATCAACAATCATCTTGTGGAAAGTAGAGCATCAGTTTCAATCTGTTACGGCCCACAACGACACTTACCACATGGTTGTTAGGTCGACCAGAAGCATAATTTAAGGAAATATCAATCCTTACTTCCTTTTCAAGGGGGCTAACCTCTCTAGCATGCCTGTGAGATGAGAACGTCTGGCTTTGGACTTCATCCTCTTGCGGGTGGTATCCTTGTGGTGTAAAAGGAATTGGAGGTCCTCACTGGCCTTCCATTTGCATGAGGAGTTCCTGCATGGCCATATTTTGGTAGGTGATATTCCTCATGTTAGCTGTCATAGTGGCAATCTCCCTAGTAAGTTGAGCAGCTACCCTCATCCCACTACGCCTATGGTGGTGGTAGGGTCGACGTCGACGCGCTTAGGTCGGGATCTTCTCTTACCCTCCTAGGAGGGATATCGTGATCTGAACTCATTTTTCCTTAACTGCCAAATTTTCTCAACGTTTTGGGGCTTCCTCTTGTTCTTTTTCATGAACAAAACCATTTTTAAGGGGTATGCCCAACTATTCTCCAATAAACATTTTGTAACAAGAACATTTGTGGTTATTGTGACGCTTCTCATTGACGGCATCAATTTGTTGACCCCGAAAAATGTAACGCAAATGTAGACAACAGATGTCGGACCCACTCATGCCAACTAAAGCAAATCCCGACGAGTTTTGACTGGTGGATCGATGAGAGATGAAGAGTACGTGAATGAGTGAGATGCTTCACGGCATGAGACAAAACTGAACGGGCACTACTGGTAGTAACTAGAACGATTGCGCTAATAAACAATCACCAACAAAATGTAAACAATTCAGGATTAAACTAACAAATATAGAATAAGCAAAAAGTTTTCTTGAGAGTATTTGTCTGAGTGTTTTCTTATATATCAGTATTCAAATGACTATCAAAGATCAAAAGTTCTTTTCCAATTACAAAGACCACCTATATATAGTGTTCTGACCAACGTAGTATCCGTTGGATCAGAAGCACATGGCATCATCTCCTAGATTGAAGCCTCACATCATTAAATCTATCATACAATAAATACATTGACTATAGATCAGCTGCCTTATACATTAGGATGATACACCTGACATATTTTATTACAAACATTACATCAATCATTTCTAGAGATTGTTTACAGATCTTGTAATAGAAAATTTTGGCTTCAGGGACTTCGGATGAACTAAGGGCTTCTACCAGAGGAAGCTTCATATTGGTGGTCCTCTGTGTGAAGAGCTTCGGCTTCTTCATTGATTTCTTATGTACTGCTTCAGCTTACAACTTCGACCATCCAGGCAGTACTTCGGCACATGAGCTTCAGCCTTTGTTTGACTTTTTTTGCATTTCTTTGTTGACTTTTCTTTTCACGTGAACTGCGACGTAGCACTTTAACTGAAGCATGGTGCCGAGGCGTAACAATAGAAATACAAAAAATAGACTTCAGACTCGTAGCACAATAGGATAAAGGAGTTATTTTCTGTCAAAAATATCTCGATGCAAAAATCAATACAGTAAAAACAATTTCAGTTCCAAACATTCAGCAAAAAAATTTATATCTAATGAACTTGTATGAAAAATTTTGGTTATTTATGTAATGCATGAACTTATATGAAATTTTTTTGGTTAAGGGTGATTTTTACATACCACAACGGTCTTCAAAGTCTAAGTATAAATATTTATATTATAGTTAGAATTTGAAAGTAGCTAATCTACATGAATTTCTCTATGTACATAAAAATAATGAAATGGACACTGATTTGGAATATGCCTACATAGAGATGATGGAAAAGTAAAATTCAGTATGATAATGCAGAGATGCAAAGACTCGAAGACAAAGAATAGTATTCAAAAGGACAATTATTAAAGGTAAACCATGAAAAGAAAGGCAATGAACAGTATTAAAGAATAATTATTAAAGAAGGAATCCATAAAAGTATAGTGTACATACAAACTTGTTAAACAGGATCTTGTAAAACTTTTAATATAAATCACACACTTGTAAAGAAGTAGATGTACTTTTTACTATGAGACACACACCTGTAAAAATATGTATTTGTATTTTGTAAGAAACAAATGTGATATCATCATCTATTTCCCTATAAATACCAGGGTATTCACATAATAGAGGACAGACCGAAAAAATAGAAAACAACATACAACACTTATACTCAAAAATTATCTCAATCCTTGTAAATTAAAAGACTTCAAATTAAATTAGACTATAGACAAAAAATAGAATATGAAATGAGAGATAGTCAAATGGACGATAGTAAAATGGAATTTGAAGAAAGACTTTTTCATGATTGTAAAATTAAATTTCAAGAAATACAGAGCGTGTTTGGTAGAGATTAAAATCAAATTAAAATTAAAAAATTAGTCATTATTGTTGACTTTTATTAGACGAGTGAGACTCAATAACGACTATATTTTCAATTTTAATTGGATTTTAAGCACGACCGGACACGCCCATAGTATAGTTTAACAACTACACTAGTTAGCGAATTAATCAAAAATAAATTTGTTATAGGAATAAAATTTGTATTAAGTAGAAATGAAAGTTTAACAATCACTCATGATATCATTTTAGGAAAAGACATTTCCATTATTAATATAATAAATTCGTTAGAGTTAAGAACAAAGCGTGGTGGACCCTTACCCTTACAAGAACAAGAAAATTCAAATAATCTAGATAATTTAGAATTTTTAGAATGTTTGAAGTATTTATCTCTAGAAACCTTAAAGATTGATTTCATACCAAGAACCAATGAATTAATATTTTTTTTGAAAAACATCATCTAAAATAGATAGTACGGATAGGATTTTTAGAATTAGCTAAAAAAATTCAAATAATAAGAGAATACCCTATAAAGCATCGGGATTAAAAAAAAACCTAAATTATAAATAATAAACGGAAATATAAAAATTAGAACACAGAAATCAAACATACAAATCAAGACATAGAATACTATAATATACATATTAAAGAGTTATTAGATTTAAAAATAATAAGACCATCTAGCGGTCAACATAGATCGGTAGCTTTTAAGGTTAGAAATCATGGTGAAATTAAAATAGGAAAGGTAAGAATTGTTATAAACTATAAAAGACTAAATAATAATACTATCGAAAACGGATATAAAATACCAGACAATGACATGTTAATAAATTAAATACAAAATAGTAAAATATTTTCAAAGTTTAATGTAAATTTAGATTTTTGCAAATAAAAATGGCAAAAGACTCTATTCCTTGGACATTTTTTACTACACCACTAAGACATTTTGAATGGTTAGTCATACATTTTGGGTAAAAAAATGCACCTTCTATTTTTCAAATAAAAAATTTAATACTTTTCAATTTGTTTGTGTATATATAGATGATATTTTAGCATATACTAAAAATTAGAGAGAACATATAAAATATTTAGAGATAGTTTTAAATATATTCATAGAAAATTGCTTAAGTATAAGTAAAAATAAAATAGAAATAAATAAGCAAAAAAATCGAATTCTTGGGAATAATTTTAGAGGAAGGAAAAATCCAACTGCAATCACATATATTACAAAAAAATTTATAGTTTCCAGACAAAATTGAAGAAATTAAAAAATTGCAAGTTTTTTTTTTTTAGAAATTTTAAATTATGCTGGACAATTTATTAAAGATTTAGGAAAGAAAGTAGAACCATTGCATAGCAAGTTATCTAGCAAAGAACATAAATATTTTAATTAGTCAGACATAGAGTTAGTTAAAAAGATAAAAGAAAAAGTTAAAAATTTTCAACTTTTAGAATTACCTTTAGATAGTGAATATAAAATAATAGAAATAGATGGATGTGAATTAGGATGAGAAGGAATTTTATATTCTAAACCAAATACATATAATGATAGAAAGGAAGAAAAAATTTGTAAATATGCTAGTGGAAATAATAAGATAAAAGGAAGATATTTGACCAGTTTAGATTATGAAATAATAGCTATTATTGACCACTGTTTGGAAGTGATTAAAATTCAAATTTTAATTTAAGTTAAAGTTAATAATCAATTTTAATCACATATTTCATAGGTCCCACAACTTTTCAACCACATATTTCATCAATTTTTTTTTATCAAAATTTACTAAAAATCTGATTTTAATTCCCACCAAACAAATGCTAAATCTACCTAAATTTCAAGCATATTTCATAGGTCCCACAACTTTTTAAACACACATTTAATCTTTTTTTTTATTTATCAAAATCTAATAAAAATCTGATTTTAATTCCATCAAACAGGGGCATAGTATAGAAAGCTCTAAATTATTTTTAAATAATGAATTTACTATTAGAACATATTGTGAAGCCATAGAAAAGTTTATTACAAAGACAAATTTTAGTAAAATAAGACATAAAAGATGGGTAAAGTTGTATGAAATATTGAACAGTTATAAAATCAATACATGACACATAGACATAAGGAATAATAAATTAATAGATAATTTAAGTCAACAAGTTATTAGTTTTGTAACCAATTATTTTTATGATGCTAATGGAATCAGAGAATGATGATCTTTGAGAATGTCACTATAAGTGTGGTCCCATAAAGATCTAATCTCTGATTCAGAGGAAATAATTTAGAAATATTCTCTGAAAGGGAGTATTATCTAATAAATAATCTTTGGATGGCACATGACTCTAAACAAAAATTAGACAGTATTAATACTCTGGCTAATCATTTTAGACAAATTCACAATCACGTAGAAAGTAAAATTTTAGGTTTTTTTTTTTTTGCAGTAATTAAGTATAGAAAGTCTGGTATATATAATTATTGGCCAAATGTATTACAACAAGTAGAAAATTTTACAGACCTCTTTTTCAAAGGATTTACACACTAGATGAAGCTTTAAATTTCTGTAGAGAAATAATAGGATTTAATTTTTATATATCTAAAAAGGTTAGATACAACTTTGTGACGGTTGCGAGATTATGACCAAAGTTGTCAAAGATCTAAATCGTAGAAAGCATTCATTAGAAGAAAGATTGCAAATCCTTGAAGATGAAATCATCCATTAAAAAATCAGGTTTTTTTAAACACGGTTATCCTACAATTTCATTTGACTATACAATCTTTGAAGAAGAAGACTTTTTTTATCCAACTTTACAATTTGGCATGATAGACACTATATATGTTCTAAACAGATCTTTTAGATTCTTTCCACCTAAACTTTAGTATATATGCTCGTAATTAGTTAAAAATCACCATTTAATGATTAGATTCATTTCCAGACCACCTCTCATAAATAATGATATAGTAACACCAGTTTATCATTATCTTATAATATATGAGGGAGCCAAAAGATTGACCCTCTTCAAAGACAAAAATCAAAATAAAAATTAGACGGATTGATTACGAAAGATGGGTCTTAGAGACAACGGCAATAATAGAAATTCAAAATAATGATTCCAGACTTGTAACACAATAGAACAATGAATTTATTTTATGTCAAAAACATCTTGCTATAAAAGTTAAAATAGGAAGAATTTTGGAACCAAATATTCAGCAAAAGGAATTATATCTGATGGCCTTTCAAGAAATAAATTGTGAATTATCAGAAAATCAATCAGATACAAAGGAAGAATAATACATATCCGATAACAAAACTAATGAAATGGACAAAGACCCAGAAGAAGTCTACATAAAGATGAGAGACAAATAGTACAATAATTTAAAAAGAAGAAAAGACATAAAGACCAAGGACCATTATTAAAGAGCAAGGATAATTATCAACACAGAAAGTCAAAAATGAATAGCGTAAAGATGAAGGATCTTTATTATGTCCATACAACTATAAAGTCAATAACCATACCTTTAATTGTAAATTATACACATGTAAAGATATATAATATTTTATACTTTTTTGTAAGAAGTTGATGTGATGTATCAGCATCTACTTCTCTATAAAAACCCAAAGGCTTCTTGCACAAGAACACATCGAGAAGAAATACAAAAGCACTGTATAACACTTATATTCAAAAAATTTCTTGCAGTTGTTTTAACTCTAAGACTTCTAATTAAAGTAAATTTTCCATGCTTCCTTTTACTTTATAATTCTCTTTTACTTTATTTAATTTTCAGGTAAGGCCCACAAAAGAAAACACCAAGTAAGTAATTAATTTATTCAGAATTAATATTTTTTTATTCTCTTTTCAAAACATATTCCTAATGCTTTTAACATCTTTATTCTGGATTCCATGGCCAAAAGATAAAGTAATTTCATGGTCAAAAGATAAAGTAATTCTTTGAGTTAAGTTGACAGCGTTTTATCTAGATTAAGAAAGTTTGTTTTAATCTTTTTTAAAATGATGAAAATCTTTTTGATTATAATCTTAAGCCTTTCTTAGGAAGTTAAGAAAAAAAGTTAAGAGAGAGTTAAAAAAATAAAAGAAGAAATTAATATTGTTGAACGATAAAGTACTCTAAGCCCATTACAAATATATTGTTTCTAGTCATTATATTTTATGTCATTAGATAAATATACTTCATCTACTTTACTTTGTTGTTCATTAGAAAGTTTTAACAGATTTATTAATATTTGTTTAAAAAATCAAGAAATTGGAGAATAGTTGTTATAGAAAGCCATATATTATCCGCAATAAATAGAAATAGAGGTCACTCCACTATACAAATCAAGAGGCAAATCACTGAACATTATATCTCTTAGTGTCGAAGCTTCTTGATATAAGATCCTTAAGACTGTAAGAAATGACAGAAACAAATAAAAATTGTAAGACAAGATAAAAATATAACAATATAATAAAAAGAAAGAGAAAAATTATCTCTTAGACAAAGTCTGCTGTTAAATGGTGATTCTCTATTAAATTGGCATCAGAGCCGTCTCTTAGTCTAGAACATTTAGCTTATGAAAAGAAAAAATTACTTATATTTAAAAATTCTAGGAAATTTTAAAAGAAAAGATAGTTTAGATATAGCTTCTTTAGTTAACTTTGATAAAAACTTTAAACATTTTTTACATTCTGAAAATAGATGGTTAAATAGTATTGTATATTTACTTGTAAATTTAGGAGAAAACTTAGAAAGAAGCGATTCAAATAAAAATATAGAAACTTTATTAGAAAGTATAAATAAAAATATAAAAACTTTAGAAAATAATTTAGAATATATTAAAAACCAAAATAGTGAAACATTAAAGAGGAAATTTTATAATATGGGTGAAATAGATATTGGTCCCAACTTAGAAAAATTAGAAAGTAGTATTAAAGCATTAGAAGAAGAAAAGTCAATAGATATTAGACAAGATTTAGACAGTTTAATAAATAAACTAAAAAAAATTAACATAGGAAAAGTCAAAGAATCTAGTAAGTTTAAAAAGACTAAGTGGATTTATACGTAGTCGATAAATGAAAGCAAATTGTAGTTAGTAGCACTAGATTAGTAGGAAATCCTTTACTAAGAACATTAAGTAGAAAAATAGAATTCAAAACAAAATTAGAATCCTTAGTAAATATAGAAGAACGGATAAACACTTTTAGACAAAATAATTAAAATTAGTAAAAGGTTTAAACATATATAAAAAAAGGAAAATATATTTAGCAAATTCTTAATATATCAAAATTATGGTGAAACATATGTTTCCTGTACATATGGAGATCAATTTCTATCCCTAGATTTGATAGAAAAGAATCTTTTAAAAAAATTATTAATAAAATTTTTAACAAATTCATTTAGGATTGATAATAGTAGGAGTAAAAGATCTTTATAGAGAAAATTTAGGAACCAAAGTGTTAGTATGTTTATATGGTAGCAGATTCATAGACATAGAACAAAGACTACTAGAAAGCATATAATTAGACATGAATAATATAGGTGGAATAGTATAATGTACACCAGATTATTTAGTTAAGAGAATTTTTTTTTTACAAAGACATTAAAATAGGAATAAAAAGTAGAGGACATCAAATGAAAAGAATGAGGATNCTTTTAAAAAAATTATTAATAAAAGTTATCTCAACAAAGAAATTCTCTTAAAAAATAAATACAAGATTAGATTGGAATCTAAGAAATTTCTTAGAAAGACCGATATTAGTATCAAATGATAATATATTATGTACAAAAAAAAGTAATGGAACTCTAAGTATTAAGTCTGAAAATTATAATTATCAAGAAGAAAATGAAGAGGAATGCAGAAACTTTGAAATAAAAGACTATGATAGCGAATATGAAATTAATGAATTAGATGAAGACAGTGAGGAAGATGACAGTGAAGACGATGAAAATTAATTCAGATATATAGATATGGAATATTATAGAAATCTTAGAAAATTTAGGGAAATAGAAATTAGATTGTTCATAGAAAAAGACCAAAAAAATATAGAAATTAAGATGAAAGAAAGTAGTGAAGTTAATAAAATAACTAAACTAGAAACTGAACAACAATTTTTAAAAAAAAAAAAAAAAAGAACCCATCAATACAGGATACAACATAGAAGGAAAGTATCCTTTTACCCCTACAAATCTATACAAATGGAAAGACAAAAAATATAAAAGCCTAAGAAAGAGACAAACAGAAGAAGGAAGTAGTTTACCAATAACAAGTGATAGATGATTAATTTTAGAATTAAATAACTGTAAACCTCAAGAGAGACCTAAAAGTATAACCAAATGGTAAAATTCTGTAATTAGAGCATATAATAGTGTATAATATGACGGTAGAAGAAATGTTGGTTTATTTATAAACTTATTTAGGAAAGACACTGTAGACATATATGTTATAGCTAAAAGACTAAAACCAAAAGAAATTAGGTTAAGAATAGCTGGAGGAGACAATCTTAAAAATTTTAAAAATTAGGACCTGACCCCAATAGAGAGCATTCGAAGAATTAGAAAAATTAAACATTAGTAATATGAAGTATATACAACCATTTATATTAGATTTTGAAAGATTAGTATGTACAACATAATTATCACTGGATATAATAC
>CAIGRB010068099.1:2590-16578 GCA_903798255.1 Fraxinus quadrangulata
ATAATTTTCCCAATTCGGATGTTTACTGTACCAAAAATCGGTATCAATATTCGGCTAAAAATCTGGAATATAACTTGTGCGATTGGAATTTGATTTTGATTATATTCCATTCCCTTTAGAGTTCTAATTCCGTCCAATTGTCTCCCAACAATCTTCAAAGTATCTTCTTGTGGTTCGAATCAACCATTGAATTTAAAATTTGATCCTCAAACTTTGAATTCTGCATTTTTTCACCAATTTTCGCTTATTTCTTTCAATTTCATGTTCAACCATTGAATTTTACCTATATAACATAAAATACAATAATTTAGAATATATTTTATCAAAAGAACTACCAAATATCGATATTTTAGGCCCCGAATAAGTGTATAAAATACACTTATCAGGTTACATAAACCTAAATTGAAGAATGCTCATATTATCTCAAAAATTACTGGTTTCACAACCAAAAACCCCCCTAAAAAATAAAGATCTAGTGTACCTGTTTAATTAATTTCGGCAATTATGTAAGAAAATCTGAATCTAATACTAACAGCATAACAGGTGAACCATACTAATAGTTTCAACTTCAAATAAAAATGACAAAAAAACTTGCACCAAGACAAGAAAAACACCGGAGGTCGGTACACATTGTCCAGTGCAATTCATCAATGTATCCTCCAATTTAACTTGAGGTTGTTAATTTAAATTGTTGATGGTGAAAAGTATGCCGTTGGCAGTCTTTTTAGAAACCCCGACCTTCAAGACTCCATGACTAATACAAAGAGAAGATGAAACTTTTTTTATCACCCTCAAAGTGCACATCTAATATGATTTCTCTGTAAATTTAGTGTTCTTCCAGGACCACTATCCATAAATAGTAGGTTTCTGAAACAGATTTACCTCATTTAACACGAGAAAAATTACCTCGTTGGAAGACATTGCAAATGTGAATCAATGACAAACCAACAAGATGAAGAATTGGGAGTAAAAACCTAGATTATATCATAGGATGAAATGGAAAGAGTAAGAAAATTTTGACCTATGTAAATGCAAGATTCACAAGGTATGAAAGAAATTGTCCACCAATGATCATTAGCACATTTGCGCTCACAAGGCCTCCCCTAATTTCTGATGGGGAAGCCTCAGCAATATACACAGGAGCAGAAACAGATGCAGCACCCACCCCCAAGCCAACCAAGAAACGTCCAATAATAAGAACGTAAGGATTCAGAGCTGCAGCCATGACTACAGATCCAATTGTGAAAACAACATCAGCAGACAGAGTAGCCCTCTTACGTCCATAAAAATCATTTATCCAGCCACCCACGGCAGCTCCAATCATTGCACCAACCAAAGCCATACTGACAATTGTTTCCTGTCAAACCGTTGAAATGGAAACTTCAATAGATAAAGAGCACAAAAGTTAGGAGAAGGATATTAAAAAATTCATGTCAGAGGGGGGAGGGTGGAGAGAGACAGATACATGTGCACACACAGAGAAAGAAGAGACAAGAAACAAGAACAAGTATTCCCTCTTCAATTACACCATCTCCAAGAGCAAAAATTTCATTCTTAGGATTAGTAGTGGGAAGAAGGGAAAATATTAATTATGTTCCACTCTGCCGTATTTCCCCCAACCACCTTCCCAGAAAAATTCTCACACCTCAAACAACAAAAGTCAACAGTACACAATTTCTTCTGTATCAAGTTATCAACTAAACAACTTCCCATGGAAAGCTCAAAATCAACCCAACTGGCTCCACGACTTCATATTGCACAGCACCTTTTCAGTTTCTTCTCATGCTTAATCGTAACTACAAAAGGAATTCTATGTCCACCATATTTTTGGGAGCACTCTCCATGAGCAAAACAAGATGTGGAAATTTTGCATAGGCTAACTTATTTTACTCGTCGAGTAGATCGTCGTGATATATTTGAAATCTCAAAATCAATTTCAGATGAATGAGAAATTGCAGTACAAAGTTAGACAGAAAAGAGAAAATCTGGCCAGAAAAAATGTCTAACTCCATAGCTCGCCTAGTGTTCGAGCAACAAGCGAGGGAGAGAGACCGTTGAATAGGTGTCACTATCGCTTGAGTGAGAGTTGCAACGTGACACTTCACTCACAACCCCTCATCTCCTGTAAATAAGACCCTTTAGATGTCAATTATGTTGAAAAATTTTGTGTGTGGAGTGACAAACAACGTCGAAAAATTCTTGAAATTACCTTTAAAATTCAGTAGAAATTTCGACAAAGTAACGGTAGGAAATTGACTCCAAATAAATCCACAAAATATACTGTATAGCAACAATAATATCAAAGTCCAGGCAAATGTTGAACACTTTGTCCTTAAGTCGAATTTGCCCCAGCAACGGCGTCCACGGTTTATGACAATCAACTCCTAAGGTACAACGATTATCTTCTTATGTGAATAGCACTACAACAAACAAGAAACGGAAATGGCGAACCAAAACTTGGTTTACGAACTCCAGTATACAAAGTGAAAAAAACCAGAAATTATACAATAAGAATGCAAGAATTTGGTTAAGAAATGAATAAGAAATGAGAGAAAATGAATGATATATGATTGCATATCATTGGTATGAAGATTGGGACGTCCCTAAAGTCCTATTTATAGATGTTAAGGGTTGTGGACGAAGTAGTACGAGCCAAAGCACAACAGGTTTGCGTTTCCATATTTTTTGCCCGCTGTTCGCTTGCTACGACGCTCGAGTGACGCTTTTAGTGAGCTCGTCGCTCATTGTTCGCTCAAGCGACAGTGTCATCCGATTTTCCACATTTTTCCTTCCAATTTTGGACCAAAATTTTTTATTCATCAGAAATTTATTTTTAGACACTAGTTATACACGAAAAATCAAAATTCTCTTCCGTGGGCAACCACGAGGGGCGTTGCCCCCTCGACCCCAGCTATCCCCATTCTTTCGGGGGCGAGCCCCCCTCCCTCCATTTCGAAGCGGCAAAGAACAAATAAACGGGTTACGTTTTCGTCGAAATTGATATGAAGTCACACTTTTCAATGCTTAGTTTTTTATTTTTAACCAATCTTCTTGTATTTTAAACCAATTTCCAATAAATTATACATTCCATATCATTTGCATTGAGCATTATACTAGACTATAAACTTAAATAATTACTTCGGGGTGGACTATCAGACTCATCACTCCTGAGTTGCAAAGGGTCAAACATGGCTCGACATAAACATCACCGTGAGCCAACCTAATAATCAAGTCCTTGCAAGCCTTAGTGGGAAAAAAAAAAAGGTTTACTCGACCTCCTTACCACAATTTTGGCAGGGACTTAAATTTTTTTTTTTGAAAATAAGTAATACACTTGATTTGGGATTTATACAGATTACGTTTTTTAATCCATTGGATCGAACTTGCAACTTAATGGAATTCATGTCTAGAGCTGACTTCGGACGTTACACATTAACTTGAAGCGAATCTTCGTAATGGAATTTATTTCCATCGTCATTATAATCTTCTAAAAACTAAAAGGAAAAGAAAAATAATTCGTGGAAAAAAAAAAAAGAAAAAAGAAAATAGAATCATAAAATGAAGCTCGCCTGTCGGTGGAAGAGAATAAGGTCGTGGGTCAGCCCCTTACCTTCCATTGCTTCATGCCAAATCCAGCCAGCTACTCGTTAAAACTCGAGCATCTTTCTTTCATACAAACTCATCTCAACCGTCCATTCTCCACTGCCAATAATCACGTTATAGTTAAATTGTCAAATTTGCCCTTCCATTTTTCCTTTCCCAACTAACGTATAAAAATGGCGAAAACTAAAGTTGCTTGATTGAATTATTTTATTTTTTATGGAGATTATGATTTATTAAATATTATTGTACGATTAATTAATTATAGTCCAATAGTACATACAAGTTTGTGATACGCGAAAAATCTTATAACGTGTTTGATTGTACTTAAAAGTAAACTTTTTCAACAACGATTCACCACACATACATACTTTCTAGAAAATAACTTTAAAAAATATTATTTTTGAAGTACGGTGAACTGGCAAAAATATATGATTTATTTGCACCTGTTTAGATGTCGAAAATTTTTGAGCAAATACTCCATCTCTATGAAATATGTGTTGTTGAGATCAACTAAGAAAGCAAATGAAGGGAGCAACCAATGCCAAGGAGCAGCTAAGCTTACGAAGCCTCGCACGTAAAGGTTCACTTCCTTGAAAAATCAAGTACGGACCTTATTACTGATTTATGAAAGTTTGAGAAAATAAAGATCCCGTTCTTAATAATGTTTAATAAATTATCGAAAAGCTTGAAGAAGAGTATAGTTTGGAAATTTTGAGCATGATCAAAGGCACGACCAATAAAAATAGTTGAAAGTTTACTTTAAAATACGGTCGAACGAACGATAATGTTAAAAAACCATTTAAAAACGAAGCAAAAGATTGTTAAAATATGTGAGAAGGGTATTTATGACATTTCATTTTTGTCCGCAGAGGTTCAAATTATCATACGACAACACCCCCACATATTCGTCATTGATGTCATTTTCCCTTCTATAAGCTGACAGAGTTTCTTGATCTACCGCTACCGTGTATTTCCTTGCATTGCACCCCAAAGAAATACAGTGAAGTTCACAATCAGATCTCAAAAAATGGGTGTCCAGTCTGAGTAAGTTGTACATTCACTTTCTTTCTTTTTCTCATTTTTGTTGAATTTAATAAGCCCATTCTTCTCACATTTTCCTTGTAGAGTTACTCGATAATTTGTGGTATTTCCTTTTTGTTTAGTAGCAAAAGAATGGGCTCAAAAATGGCTGTTATTGGGTGTTTGATGGTGGTCCTGGCTATGGCTGTTATTGCGAGCGCGGAGGAATCGTCTACTCCGCCGTTGGTAGTGAAGAAGGTGAAGGGGAAGAAAATGTGCGACAAAGGATGGGAGTGTAAAGGGTTGTCGATTTACTGCTGTAATTTGACGATTACAGATTATTTCCGGACCTACCAATTTGAGGATCTTTTCGGTAAGAGGAATACACCAGTGGCTCACGCCGTTGGATTCTGGGATTTTCACTCTTTCATTACTGCTGCTGCTCTTTATCAGCCTCTTGGATTTGGGACCACTGGTGGAAGATTGACGCAGATGAAGGAGGTGGCTGCTTTCCTCGGCCATGTCGGCAGCAAAACTACCTGTAAGTGTTCATCAATAATTGAGTTGTGAATTCAATGATTCTTTGTACCTGCTCAGTATAATTCGTGTTTAAACCCTCAACGGTTTGAATTAGGGGATTCTAGATTTATTTTATGTGTTTTTTACCATCTGTAATTTTTGTGTTTGTTCTTGGAGGATGCATCTGATTTTGGTTGTCAATGAAAGTAATCACGAGTAAAAAAGTTTAAATTATTGCATCCAAATGAGAGATTCAAGGTTTTTGATGAAATATACTATCTGTTTTCGAATTAGTTTCATCTACTCTCAAGATTTGTGTTATTAGATATAGATTTGAAAAGGGAAATTTACCTAAAAAGGCTTGGTTAAAAATGATTTGCGAATTAGACCCCTGTGATGTGGTAAAGGGAGGATATTTGAGGAAGAAGTGAGTGGGGATTCCCCTGCAGATTGGTGAAATTTTGTGTCATTTAAGTCCATAATCCTCGGTAAAAGTTAATTGCAGACGGGGTAAATGGATGTGCAAAATGCGGTCCTCGGTTATTTTGAAACCTCACTCATCAAACCCCTTTGCCATGGAGCCACCTATTCTGCCAAGTGGCCTGCCTATACTTTTTCTTATACTTTCCAATTGGATTTCAGTAATTCGAAGAATGTACATGTTTCTTAGAACTCACCATAGAAGGAGTTTGTATCAAATAAAAAAACATAGGCAGCTTCATAGAATCTTATTATTCTATAAATTGTGGATATTTAATTCGACCTTGCTTGTTCATACATGCTAATTTGTGTAAATAAATTACGATGCAGGCGGTTATGGGGTGGCAACTGGTGGACCGCTGGCCTGGGGTCTATGCTACAACAAGGAAATGAGTCCAAGCCAAGATTATTGTGATGACGACTATAAATACACTTACCCATGTGCTCCTGGAGCCCAATACTATGGTCGTGGTGCTTTGCCACTCTACTGGTACTTATTATACTTTTTCTTCCTTTTTTTAACGAGTTCTCTTGTGCTTTTCAACAACCTTAAATTTATTGTTTCCTTGTTCAGTGTCTCTGGAGAATATGGATGTAGATTGTGCAAAGTCTATATTTTGGTTTACTGAATGATATTCCCTTTTATGAGATTAAAAAGAAACAACTTCGTTTGATCTTCTTCATTACAATTGAGTAGTTCAAGCCCAAGTATCATTTTAAAATCTGCACTCCTT
Organism: Fraxinus quadrangulata; assembly: GCA_903798255.1. NCBI lineage: Eukaryota > Viridiplantae > Streptophyta > Magnoliopsida > Lamiales > Oleaceae > Fraxinus > Fraxinus quadrangulata. The sequence continues at coordinate 8,947 of CAIGRB010068099.1, forward strand.
TCAAACTTGGATCTTCATTATCCTAATTTCTTTGTGTATGCAAGGTTATGGATTTCTGCCTTTTCATCTTTTCTTATTTTGGTCGTGAAGTTACAAAATTGTTAGATATTTGTTAAAGTTTGGCTGTCCAAGGTCAGATTATAAGATATTTTTTTGGGTTTTAATTTGTATAGGAACTACAATTATGGAGCCACAGGAGAAGCCCTCAAGGTTGATTTGTTGAACCATCCCGAATACATTGAACAAAATGCCACCCTCGCTTTCCAGGCTGCAATATGGAGGTGGATGACACCGATAAAGAAGGGACAACCTTCATCTCACGATGCCTTTGTTGGCAACTGGAAACCCACCAAAAATGACACCTTGGCTAAACGGCTTCCAGGTTTTGGCACCACAATGAATATTTTGTATGGTGAGAATGTTTGCGGTCAAGGTGATGTTGACTCCATGAACAACATCGTATCCCATTACCAGTATTACCTTGACTTGATGGGTGTTGGCCGAGAGGAGGCAGGACCCCATGAAGTACTGACCTGTGCCGAACAGGCTCCTTTCAACCCTTCTGCTCCAAAATCATCGACGTCTTCTTGAAGTGTTACAGGGGTATTCTGCAGTGTTGTGGCAATCTTCATAGAACACCATGTAATAAGGAGCAATATTTGCCATGAGATTATGTTTCCCCCTGTGATTTTGTGATTATCAGATAGAATGACAATCATCATATGTTGATTGCTTTTGTCTTAATATGTTGTCTGTTTTATAGGTTTTTTGAATCAAATATCTTCTTTTAGTTTGTGCATTGTTGTAACTTGTAAGTATGAGATTTGCAATATTGTAATGTACTTCTCAATTTCCATACCGTCTGACTTGAAATTTCCAGTTTTATGGGCTTAAAATATTCCTTTTGCACCTTCATATAACAATTTCTTGAACTTTCTTTTAACTTCAAGAATCTTATTTTCAATAAATTTGGACCAACTGTATGAATTATTTTTCAATAAAACTCGTGTTTCATAAAATCCTTTTCGATATGATAAAATTCTAACCAGTTGCAGTACCCTGAGAACACCCTATCGATATAAAAAGTTCTTTATGTTAATTGAGTACACATTTCTCCAATCGATTGACTCGCAATAAAACTTATAGCTTCTCATAATTTTTCAAGTGATTTATTGAAATATTTTCACACATTTTTCATTATAGGCCAAATATTTTGGTTTACTTTTAATTCAACCCCAATAGAGACCACACTAGACTAGGATTGGATTGAGCAAAGTTCAGAAATACTATAGCCATATATAATAATTCATTGAATTGAATACACATAAAAGCACATGAATTAGGAACACTTCAATGCCATATTGCAACATGTCAACAGACTCAAAACAAACCACAGATAATAATCATGGCAGCCGAATCGAATTCTCTGTCTCAACTTGGGAAAAAAATTGAAAAAATAATTTTGTGGTCCAACTATTAGATTCCACGAATAAGTTGATCCAAACTGAGCAAAACATGCAGCAATGCAAACATACGAGCACGCTAAACCTCCGGAGCAGGGGCGGTTGTCTTCAAGAGAGGCTGTAGGGCCTTGACAACAATGCTCATATTTGGTCGAAACTCGGCTTCATACTGCACGCATAATGCTGCAACAGCAGCCAACTGCAATAACCAAAGAAGTACAATCACATCAAGTACAATTAGTATTCATTCTTTCATCATTCTGTCTGCATGTGGGCTGGGTAAGGAGTGAGGGTGCACCTTTGCAACTCCTTTTGGTGGATATTCTCCCTTAAGCTTTGGATCTACACATTGTTTAACTTTGTCCTCGCTCAGTCTCGGAGTGGCCTAATATGAAGATATATTATCACGATATAGGACCAACCAGAAGAAATGTAGAAAATGGATACTGTGCAATTTAGAAATAAAGACAAATCCGATTTCAAAGAAGAGAAACTTGAGAAAACAGGCAAAGTAGTCGCTTACCCAAGTAACAAGACTCTGTTGTCCACGGGGCATAGTATGATCAACGGGTTTCCTTCCTGTCAGAAGCTCAAGCAGAACAACCCCAAAGCTATACACGTCACTCTTCTGCGTCAACTGTCCCGTCATTGCATATCTGCAAATAATATAACTTCTAATAAAATAAAGAAATTCACAGAATCGAACATGTTGCTATAAATCTATTATCTCTTATTCCATTCTACTGCTGTATATATATATATATATAGAGAGAGAGAGAGAGAGAGAGAGAGAGAGAGAATTTTATGCATACGGTCTAATGTTGCCTTAAAGAGAGAAACTGGGCTATTCTTGGGAGGGCACACACGGTTGAGAACAAGTTCTAGATAGTACACATCCTATAACACTGCCTGATCAACAGAACATTGTTTTTAAATACTTTAAGCTGGATACAAATAGTTAGTATTTATCATAGATCTCTTAGGCCACTACATACCCTAATTTATTGGTGTTGGATACTGATGTGGTTCTTGTGGGAGATAAAAGTGTACAGATTCCAATTCAAAATAAAGGTTGGATAGCAAGTCAATCTATTAATTATTTTTCAGAGTTTTATGACAATGGTAATAAATTGTGATCATTGGGTTCACCAATACCTGTATCGAGTGAAATCTAAGGACCCTTTAGCTTATAACATAATTACCAAAAAGCAAGAACATAGAGTCACACGAGCCTTAAGAATAAATCAACTAATTTATGTAACGGAATCATCCAATAACAGAAGGAAGAGATACAAAGCATTACTCTGGTGCATGATAACCAAATGTCCCAAGAACTCGAGTAGAATGAAGTCGAGCAGCCATGTCAGGAGCCTGATTTGATAGATTAAAATCTGCAATTTTGGCTTTATAATCTTCAAATAGAAGAATATTGCTGGATCTGATATCTCTGTGTATTATTGAAGGTTGCACCTTCTCATGCAAATATTCCAGCCCCCTCGCAGCGTCAACAGCAATTCTTACCCTTTGCATCCAATCAAGTACGGGACCAGGCTGTGCACCTTGCACTCCTTTCCTTCCTGAAATTGCAAATAGGATAAAAAATTAACCTTCCCACCGTCCATCAAAAATCTTGTTAGAAGAAAGAATGATTCTACATACCATGTAAAATGTCATGTAGAGATCCCATGGTTGCAAACTCATAAGCTAAGACACGAATGTTGCCTTCTACGCAGTAACCAAACAACTCTACAACATTTTCATGCTTCAACCTCGACACCATAGAAACCTTAATAAAGGAAAAGGTCAAAAATTCATCAACGCCACAGAAACCTTAATAAAGGAAAAAGTCAATATACATCACATTAGAAGGGGAATGAGTTGCGTATTTCAGGGGATTGGAAAGGCCTGCGCCAAACATGAAGATGGTGTACCTGAGTCAAGAAATCGACATTTGAATCAGGCTCAGATGACACATCAAGCTTCTTGACAGCAACCTCCTTGCCATCATTTAACTGTGCAAAGTATACTCTTCCGTAAGATCCTTCACCGATTAATGCCTTAGATCCAAAATCCTCAGTTTTCTCTTTCAGTTCCTCAAGAGACAGCGCAGGCACCTCAATAACAGGTGCTGCCTTCTGAACTTCGGGCTTCACAGGAGCTGGTGCCTTAGGGCCTCTTTGATGCCCTATTTTGTGCACATAAATGAAGTGTAACTAACTTTAAAACAAAAGCCCATGGAAATTATTAGAATCAACAATTAACTGAGATGTTATGGATGGTTTAATTTGCAATGGATGCATGAACAATATAGATGCTATACCAAAAACTTTCTAAAGATCTTATTGTCTTTGAAAATAATGGCCACGTGTTAGGTAAAAGATAACATACAATATATGGAGAAAGAAATATGTATACATTTTGACCATGTGAAATTGTAATTTCCTATTGACCAGTAGTATCAAAAAATTGGAACTGAATATAAAAGAACTCAGAAGTACAAACAGTTTCAAGAAGGCAACATTTCTATGTCTGATCCAAACAATCTCCAGATTTTCTCGTACACGGTACACCTTCCTGACATCTTTAACCGTATACATAATAAAATGATATGTTCATTTTCACACACTTCTCCTTCTCCAAAACTTAAAAATGGGAACACGGAAAAATCATGTATCTGAAGTAAAAAAGGGGGAAATTTAAGGTCATAAAAAAGTAGGAATGATGAAGTCCGTGTTGTTTTGGTCTATCCCTTCCGCTTCGAACTTACTCTAGAGACCACTTCAATCTTATGGACAACTTCACCGATACGTAGAACATGGACCAACTACATAACTCATCCTTTCTTAATTTATACTCAATCGGTGACATGTAACTGTTGGCATACATACTCACTTATGAAATCATCTTAGTTTGTACCACCACACATCCACCTTACCATCCTAGAATCTGTTTGAGCCCCATTTTTGGGGGAAAATAGGTTTTGAAATAGTGATTTTTTTGGAGGATGAATGATTAAAAAATAGGGAAAAGTTTTGGGTTTACATGTAAAATTATTTTATGGGAAATGAAAATGAGTATTAGAACAAATGATCTTTGGAAAAAATGGAGATCAAACATACGCTTAGTTTCGCTAAGTTCAACATGTATCATAGTCAACATGCTCAATGCATTTCTTAGTACATATTGAACATCTCAATGTCTTCCAAAGTGGAATATAGTTAAAGTGAATGACCAACCATGGGCTATGATACATAATTCTGTACATTTTGCACTCATAATAAAATGTTCCACACTGCAATGCACATCACCAGACATTTTAATTACTTCTCCAAAATATATCATCCAATCGTATTGCATAATCAAATAACCCTTCAAATTTTCCAAGTTCCAAAACTTGTCTCCCGGTCCAAAGGAGCACCAGTTCAGATAATAGAAACATTAGGAACTTGGATAGACAGTGTTGATAATTCAAACCACTCTTTCCAAGATGCAATTAGCAAAAAGACTGGAAGTAAACTTCACTTGATTAGCACCTACAAAAGGTGACAAGAACATACCATCAGCGTGATTCTTTGGACTCTTAATGATCTCATTATCATTTGATTGGTAAGACTCCTCAACATGGTGGGTACAACATAGCCACCTACGCATCCTTGTTCTCTTTCTCAGATACAGATCCTACTTATTATTTGTAATCTTCAGATGCACAAAATAACCAGAAGAAGGTGCATGTGCCTGCATAAAAACCAATTAAATGTGAAAACAGCACAAGAAATTGCTAGAAGAACATGTCACTCAGGCAGTCCCCACCTCAACCAAAAAACATACGGCAAACATTCACATATTACCACAGCTACATTGAACATATCAAATTATGTAAAAAAATTTAATCTAACATGAAAATATTTATGTTGTAATTAAAAATCCTCATCATTTCACAGATTTTAGTCCAGAAATAGAAAAGAGCTTTGCACTCCAAACTAGCTACTTCAATTATACTTAAAATAGTAATCAAATCCACAAGAAATGCTGTCATGGACAGTCATGTATGCAGAAGAAAAAACTACATGATTTCCCCACACACCAAATGTTTACCAATCTCGATTATTGATAAAACTACATTCGCACGGCAGAGAAATATATGTAGAAATTTTTAAGGTGCATTTGAAGCTAAACAAACATGACGAAACTCACTAAATTTAACAAAATCTCTTACCACAACAAAATAAAGAATGGCATCAAAATATCTGTCAAACAAAATAAAATAAAATAGATGAATTCCAATACCCACTGGCCATTTAATAATTTTAATTACAATTCATACCACTACACCATGCCAATTGAAATAAGCATCGTCCATCACAACAACAAAATGAATTTAATAATATAAATAATCCCTTAAAAAACTGAACATATGATAAAAAATTACACATAAAAGTAAGGATCCAAGAAACAGACTTCGTAAATTTCAAAAGAATAACTTAATACTCTTGAAGCTGAAGTTTAGATCAAAACATGATTTGAAAAACAGAGATCCAAGAAATAGGCAAAGTAATACGAAGAGAGAGAAACAATAAAAGGGTCAAATTCAAATAAAGAAAAGGCTAAAAACTGAGAACAGCAACCATAGAAGAAGAACCCACAAACCGAAATTCATGGGTTTCGTTTATTTTTCCTTTACCTCCTTATTCCTCTCCTTTTGTCTGCGTACATGTAACTCAATCAATTAAATTACTGTTCTATCAAATCAAATATACGTGCAAATGGGATATGGGTTATAACGAAAACGGAGAACTTCTCGATGTTTTCTTCAGCACGAAGAATTGGATTGGCAAAAAGTATATACTCTCTCTCCCTTCCCTTGGGCAAAAGAGGAAAGTTCTTTGAACGAAGAGAGAGAAGAAAATGTTCAAACAAATTGTTAAAAGACTGTTTTTTTTTCATAAATATCCATCTTTATTTCTATTTTAAAGTCGGTTAATTATTTGAATGGTCACTTAACTATAATCCACATTACTACTTAGAGCCTGATTGATCCCAATTTTTTTTTTTTATCAAAAATGTATTTTGAAACAATATTTTAATGGAATTAAAAAATAAGAAATTTTTTTAAATTTACGTATAATATTATTTTATTGAAGAATATATGATTAAAAATAAAATAGAGATAAATGTATTTTAAAAATAATGTAATCAAACAATGACTTAATAACTGAAATTTGACACGAATTTTGTTGATTGTGTTACCCATCCATCACCGGTAGGAAGCTAATGAATATATCTTAATAATCATGCTATACGTACATCATTTTTAATATAATTTTTTAATTGTATCACGCCACGCACCATTAAATAATTTTTAAAAAATACACTTTTCGGTCCACAACTTTTTGAACTCTAATAAAATATACATAATGATGTCAACCCCACAATGTATACTTAACATTATTCTAACTCTAAATATTACCACATCGTCGATATCCTTAGTCTTTTACCTTTTTATTTTGCTGACGCGAGAATATTTGGCATAATTACATATATCTGCCATTATGTGGGCAATTTTGTTAATGGAGAAGTTACATGCTAGTAATGGATAGGTAGCAATTTAGAACTCTCCCTATGCATGTAGCATAGCTCAACAATTTAACATTCAGCTATCAACATAATGCTTTTTAGAGTTCATATACATTAACTAGTAAAGTAATATATAGGTCAATGACCAATGAAGTAATTAATCATTTTTATGTATTTCAAAGTATTTGAGCTCCTGTTTGAGTCACATTAAAAATTTTCATTTTCATTCTTCTATTCATTTTCAATAATACATTTTTTAATAAAATAATATTTTTCATCATATCAATAATTTTTCATTCTTTTTCAACCACACATTCTCTACCAATATACTATTTCAAAATACATTCTTTCAAAATAATGCGACTTAAACACACTCCGAATCTATTTCAGATTCAACCAAATTTTTGAGATCAATCACTCAACTCAAGAAATTTTAACTTGTCTCAATATTTTGGTCTAAATTTAAAGTTCCGAAGAGATATTTACTGACAAGTTATTAGTAGATACCAGTCGTGATATCTTAATCAAAAGCAAATATTAATTTTGATAATGAATCATGTAAACATCATAAATTGAGGATCAATTTTTTGTTTTT
>CAIGRB010068134.1:5998-17226 GCA_903798255.1 Fraxinus quadrangulata
CTCAAGTAATAGAAAAGTGGGGCGTGCATGCTATAATTTTGTACTGTCTTATTACAACAACAACAATAATAAAAAGTACATTCTACTTTTCATTCACTTCAATAGATATCATTTCAACATGTACTTGTTTGAGTTAAGAATATTTTCCTAATTTAATTCAGTTTCCAGATCTTTGAAAATAAGTTGCTCACACATTTTTCTGAACCAGTTGATATGATGCAATATTTTGATGAAATGCTGTTTATTTGTGATGTTGCAGTCATCTATGGAATTAGATTTCTTTACAGAATATGGTGAAGGTAGCAGGTATAGAATTGAGGAAGTGATTGGTAAAGGTAGCTATGGAGTTGTCTGCTCTGCATATGACATGCATCTTGGTGAAAAGGTTGCAATTAAAAAGATAAATGATATCTTTGAACATGTCTCCGATGCTACACGTATACTTCGCGAGATTAAGCTTCTAGGGCTTCTTCGTCATCCGGATATTGTGGAAATCAAGCATATTTTGTTGCCTCCTTCTAGAAGGGAATTCAAGGACATATATGTAGTTTTTGAACTAATGGAATCAGATCTCCACCAGGTCATTAAAGCAAATGATGATTTGACTCCCGAACATTATCAGTTCTTCCTTTATCAACTTCTTCGAGGCTTGAAGTATATACACACAGGTCCATGATTGCTACAATTTTGTAGCTCGACACCCTCTTTCCCGACTTGATTGCAGACTTTTTCGTGAATGGAATTATACCGATATACAATTATTGCAAGTTTTTGTGAATGGTGACTGCAACGAGGTTATATGCTCTGAGAAATACTTTTATTTCATGCAGCAAATGTTTTTCATAGAGATCTGAAGCCCAAAAATATCTTAGCAAATGCTGACTGCAAGCTAAAGATATGTGATTTTGGCCTTGCAAGAGTGGCCTTTCATGACACTCCTTCCACAATCTTTTGGACAGTATGTTTTTATTCTTTATTTTCTTATTCATTGTTTCACTTTCATATAAGTTTATTTTGCACTTGAAGCTCCATATGAACTTAGAAGAACAAGGGATATATTTCATATCTCTACCTTTGTCTTCTTACAGGATTATGTTGCAACAAGATGGTATAGAGCTCCTGAATTGTGTGGATCTTTTTTCTCTAAGGTGCAAATTTATTCGCTTTTCATTTTCTTTGTTGCTCATTTATATACAGATAAAATGACCTAAGCATACTTTGTGATGAGAAGGGATTTCATTCTAATTTATATTTATTTGGAATCTCTATACAGTATACACCTGCAATTGACATATGGAGCATTGGTTGCATATTTGCGGAACTTTTGACTGGAAAGCCTCTTTTTCCTGGCAAAAATGTAGTCCACCAATTAGACCTCATGACTAATCTGTTGGGGATACCGTCTCATGAAACCATTGCAAGGGTATGTGGTCATGATAGCCTCATGCAGTGTTGGGATTTAGACCTTCAGTTTCTTGTTAGCGTTCTTTTGCTGAAGCTGTATCATCTGACAGATAAAAAATGAAAAAGCCCGGAGATACTTGAGTAGCATGCGAAAGAAGAAAATTATTCCTTTCTCCCAAAAATTTCCAAATGTTGACCCCCTTGCTCTTTGCTTATTGGAAAGGATGCTGGCTTTTGATCCTAAGGATCGACCCTCTGCAGAAGAGGTAAAATATTTGTCAATTTTAGATTTATCAGATCAGGTGTGTATCCTTTTTCTAAAAGAAGCTGGTTGCAAGCTGTCAGGCTCTTGCAGATCCATATTTTAGGAACTTGGCAAAAGTTGAGAGGGAACCTTCTGCTGATCCATTTACAAAACTGGAATTTGAATTTGAAAGACGAAGGATAACAAAGGTGGATGTAAGAGAGTTAATATATCGAGAGATTCTTGAATATCATCCAAAGATGTTAAAAGAACATTTAGATGGAGCTGAACGTACAGGCTTCATGTATCCTAGGTATTGCCATTAGAACATCTATTAATCTATATAACATCCTTCTATGTGCATCTGAGACATTATCCTTCGATTTGAAGATCTTCACATCTTACTATCTATCACATGCAATTATTGGTAAAATTGATTAACATCAAAATTTGGTAATGTATTCTTTGTCATGGACTACATGTCTATGAATCTGTGCCTGCCTAATCTCACACAGAACCTCGTGCTTTTATCAATAGAAGATTTAAATTCAATTAAATGTGTTGACTCATATTATTTATCCTTCGTTAATTTATTATATTGTTCTCTTTTTATTTTTCTCTTTTCCTGTAATCAACCTTCGTCATTTTGGGAACATCTGAAGAATCATTATAATAGCAAGATTCTAGATAATTCAATTTATAAGGAAGGTTTCTTTTGGGGACTTGTCCTATTTCTAAAGTGCTTATAAAAATTGTTTTCTTGTTTGTGTTTTCATGCACACGTGTACCATCAGGAGGTTATTAAACGAAAAAATTTCAATCCTAACCTTTTTTTATTACATATTATTGTTGATTTTATCACCTTAAGTACTATGGTTCTGCCACTTAATTGTCTGGTATTAACCCACATGTATTTTAGGTAGAGGTATAGCTATGGTTCTACCACTTAATTATCTGGTGTCAACTCACATTTATTTTAGGTAAGAGCTATAGCATTTTCTTATGGAAACTTTGGAGATTTTTTAATCAAGTAATATTATATTCAGTTTACAAAGTAATGTCTATTAGTTTATGTTGATGGCATATTTTTTGCTTCAAATGTTTTCAGCAGTTAAAGGGACAACACCTAAAGAAACTTCTGTTTCTATACATCACATTTTTGTTCTCTACTTGTATTTTCTTTCTTTTCCATTTTAAGTTTCTGTACCCTCCCAAGAGATAGCAATTGTGATCAGTATCAATGCTACTAATTTCTTGTCTCTTCAGGTTAGAGTCGTACATCATCAAGTTCCTTCTATGTTGCCTCTCTATGTTGCCTCTCTTAACACCATAATTCAATGTTTCTATCTTTTCTTTCTTTGCAGTGCTGTTGATAAATTTAAGAAGCAATTTGCGTATCTTGAAGAACATTATGGAAATGTAGCTGCTGCTCCACCTGAAAGGCAACACTCATCATCGTTACCCAGGTAAACTGCAATGAGTGTTTTCGTATAATTCTATGATTACTATCAAAATTTGGCCTCCTAAGTCATCTGATGGAAAATTTGTCAATTTTTTTTTCCTGGTCATCGAAACTTGCGTGGATGCAGGCCTTGTGTATTATATTCAGATAACTCAACAAAGAACTTGGCTGATGTCACTAGTGATTGTTCTAAGTTCACCATTAAAGAAGTTGAGAATCCACGAGTGGACCGGGCTTCTATACTTCAGAGGAAAAGATTTCCTTTACAAGTTCTTCCAATCATCCAAGGTATGAAATCTTTACTATAATTATAATCAACAACAGCATTTTTTGTGATGGATCTATTTGTTTACCATCGCTGGATCTATTTGTTTACTATCGCCCTGTTTTTGGTGATTGTCATTTTGCATAGTAAAATTTTGCGCTATATGCTTCTCGACCTCCACTCTTCCCTCCATTGTGGATCTCTTTTTTGTGTTTGCCTGCATAAAATATACTTCCGAAAAGCTCATGGATGAAAGAGTCTGATCTACTGTTCTGTTGCTACCTTTTTGATGGAATTTCTATAATAATGTACAAGCATAGAACGCTTTGGAAAAGCGTATAGAAGCTTCTGAATTAAAACACCAAATTATACTGTCTTTTGAGAGGGTAAGTTCTTTTCACAAACAAGAGTCACTTTGTGGTCTGTTGCATTCGATGTTCTGTTATTCTTCTTAGTTTTCTTTTTCCAGATCAAGTGAATTTTGATGAGCGCTCTCCTTGTGACTTTCACCATTGTTGTTACCTGGAGAATTTAATGACCTCAATCTCTGGTCATGTTTTCCTAGATCATTAGCAATTGTTGTCTGTTATTTGCAACTTCTTTTATATTATTTAACGACCTTTTTAGTATAGATAAGGTAAAGTGTTAAGATAACTCCAAGATAATCAATAAGTACATGACAGAGATAATAAATGAGATGAATTAAAGGTAGTGATTGATGTATTATTATCTGATTTTTGCGTGTTGAGTTCCCACTCTATGCTACTTATTTCCTTTGGCTTTCACAGCAGGAGTTGCTGCTGCAAGGCATAGGAAGGTCATTAGTTCTGTGTTGCACTACAACAATCCTGCAGCAGACTGCAATGAACAGCATAACATGGTCATAAATCACTCGGTGCCAACTCAGTACATCGTTCCCAAATCTTCTTACCCCACAAATTACCTGGTCTGTAAGAATGAAAGTGGAGATGATGTTAAGGAAGGATTCTACAGGCCGTAAATGGCAATAAAAGCTGCTGCTACTCAACTGTGACGGACTCAATTAGTGAAGACAAGCTAACAACTTGATGATTGACATATAAGCCAAGCTTAGATTCATCCTCATATTGGCAGGTTTCAACATAGCAGACTTGCTTACGGGCAAGAATGATCATAAAAGTAAAGGGTTCAACTTACATTACTTGGGATGATTTAGCAATGTATACGAAAACTTGGCACAGATTCTCACCTGTGATTGATGTCGGGCTGTGATACCAATCAAAATTTAAGGTTTGGGAAAGGATTTGAAGCTGCAGAAGGGTGACAACTTATAAACTTTGTTTATTCCTCATTTTCATTCTTTACTGTTATAACCGAGGAATTGGTTTTGTTGTAGCATTCTGTAATTTAACTAGGGATTGTTGCCGATCCATGTAACTATATGAACTCGATTAGGATCTTGTAACAATATACTTTTCAACATCTACCTCCTAATGGTTTTTTGTAATAACCATATTTGCTCGTTTTTATTTATTTATCATGTATTCTTTTTTGCCTCAAATACACGCACAACTGAATTTTTTTTTACAAAGGTCAAATATGAGTCTCTTAACACTTTGGCTGCTTGCCCGGTCCTCCCATCTTACTCTTTGATTTAATGGCCCTGCTTCTAGTATCAGCTCTTTTTTATTTTTATTTATTTCCTTTCAATTGGTTCGTCACCCAGGTAAATCGGATGCGGTCAAAGTTTACACACTTAGATCGAACATTCGAGAAACGATTTTTCTCCTTATGGACCTCCCTTTACAATGTGTAGACGAGATTCAAGAGAAGTGACAGAGTGCACCGTAATTTTGTTTCCACATGATATCTACCTTTCAACATAAATGTTGTCTTTCAGCTACCGCATGGATTCGAACATTTGATACTCTGTAAACAACTCTGATGCTTTACCACTATGCTTGCACGTGGGGGCTAGTATCGGCCTTTTTTTTTATGAAGTAGGTGTTCAAAATTCGTCCGACTAATTTTGAGAAGTGACAGTCTTCACCTCCGATTCCCCACCCAAATAAATCGAATGCGGTCCAGATTACACACACTTGGACCAGTCATTCAGGAAGATGTTCTTCTCCCCGTAGATCTTCCTTTACGACGTGCGGACGAAATCCTCAGAGAGGTGACGAAGCGTATCATGATTTTATCTACACAAGACATCTGTCTTCCAACATAAATGTTACCTTCCAGTTGCTACTAAGATTTGAACCTCCAATATTCCGTAGAGAATCCTCTTACTTTACCACTGCGCCATGCCCATAGGGCTTTAGCTTATTAATTTGATATTGTCTCTAGAGATTTCTATTCAGTGGTATAAATAGAGGGCATGTGAGAAGTGTGAGGGATTCATTTTGAACCTAAGACTGAAACTGGGAGAGAGTCAAGCCTCTCGACTCAACTCTTATAATTTACTTCAAGTAATTTAGTTCTATTAACCTTAAGCATAATATGCAAAAAATAGATAAAATAAAAAAATCCCAAGTTATAGATTACATTCAATACAAAAGTATCAATGCATCTTCATCACCAATTCTACATGTTATCTTCTCATTGGTGCTTGCTACATCGTGAATAATTCACATACACGACAAAGCTACTCTGAATTCGATAACAATAACTCTAAAACCTTAGTCATAAGCTCGTAGAGCTTTCCCCAAAAAGTTACCCAATCCAAAGCCTATGTGTGTAACAACCTTAATCTTAAAATTTGAAATTGTTACAAAAACAACAACGTTCTTTTTTTTTATTCCTTTAAAAAATTTGGGCTAAATTAAAAGTTTTCTTAATTTCCTTTTTATTTTATAGTTTACCCTTACCTTCCATTACAAGTTTCAAAAATTATTGGAAAACAAATGATTTAAGGTAAATAACTTTGATTTGTTAAATAACGAAACAAAAACGGATGATTAAAATGAATGTCAGCGTCTATTAACAGAGTTAAATTCAACAATGCGCTACCCAACTATCAAGCTTAGTTGGACCATTTATCGGATTCATAATTCTATAAAAAATTTCAGTATTTTGTAAACTCATTCAATTACAAAAATTTCAGTATTTTGTAAACTCATTCAAGTACAACATGGTAAAATTTCAAAATATTCTAAAATCATGTAAGCACTAAATGGACACTCAAACATGTAATATATATATTCTCGAGTACACTGAAAATAGCACACGAAAAATGGTACAACTTATGTTACCGACCTTCAATTGACTTGATTCCAAAGCCAATAGACATAGGACTTATAAGGCTTTTAAACCCCACTAGTTTTGTCCAAAATTCAAAGCATTCTATCCAGGACGATGTGACAAAGTTCAGGCAGTAAGCTGAAAATTATCATTTTCAAGTCTAAAGTTTAATCTTAACTTCTCTTGCAACTTTAATTACATGCATACTTAAACAAATTAAATATCAATGTTCACATAAAAAACAACTAAGAAGTCATTAAAAAAAAAGTAAAGTAACATTATTTACTCAATTGGCTTTTACCCTCTAATAATCTCACCATCTGCTTTTTACCTCTCACTGCTTTCATCAAATGCTTCCAAAGATAACAATGAACTCACTAGATCAAACTTGTGACTTCAAAAATCTAATATGTGGATGATTGTGACTTAAGAGGAGTATAGAAATTTTAGAACGATAATAGGAAGAACACAAGAGAATTTCAACTATAATTTTAGCTCAAGTGGATGACAAGAACAAATTGATGATTCGAAGTTGTACAATGTTGGTAGTAAATCAATCAAATAAAACTCAAAAAAAAAAAATTATACCGTACGGATGAACAGTAACCGCGATGAATAGAAACTTCTTTTTTTTTTTAACTCAAGATTATNCAAGAATACGAAGAAACTAAGGAAGAAAAACGGAATTAAATGGCTCAACAAAGAAAATAAGGGATATAACCTGATGAAATTGGAGTCAAAGCTCTGATAGCAACTGATGCGAACCATGTAGCAACGGGGACTACGAAATCCAAAACTAGATTGATGCGGAACCCAAGAACGCCAAGTAAACTAGGTTTTAGATTTGAACCCAATAAGGTGAACCAAAAAATCTAACAATAACGAAGATGCGTTGAATCCCTTGATTACACGATGAAGAACTCACAATCCGATATTTGAACGTCACAAGATTCAGATCTTGATAAGTTCGATAGTTGTTCAATTGAAGAACAAGGAAACCAAGTCTCTCAATTAATAATTTTTCAAAAGTCCCTAATACAACGAAAGTTTTTGATATTTATACCAAACCCTAGAAATTAGGTAAAAACGTGCATAATCTCATAAATAAGGTAGGAGATTGACTAAACATAGAATTCTAATAAAATAAGGAAATTCGCGAAAAAAAAAAATTCTTCCCGGATGCAATGCAGTTGTGCTTCTTTTGGGCAAAGAGTTGCTCCCAGTTAGGCACGGGGGCGCCAATACTCCCTGTGATATGCGGATTCCAGTGGGGCACGCGGGCGCCACTACTCCCTATAATGTGCGGGTTAACTTTGACTTCCAAGTTCAGCTGCTTGAATCAAGTTCATCCATCCCGATTCCGGCCTCGACTCCAATATGGAACTTGCTCCAATCTTCGTCACGATCGTCATATCGTCAACCTAGCTTGAACAAGCAATATCATCGCTTCTTTCACTTGCTTTGCCCTCGATCGAATCATCGGCCCTTCTTCCACTAGCAATGAATCCTTCCCTCGACTTGTTTTCGTCTCAATGGCACCTTGGATCATATCACTACCGCCCTTCAATTGACTTGATTCTAAAGCCAATAGACAGATGACTCATAGACCTTCAAAACCCATTAGTTTTGTCCAAAAATTAAAAGAAATCTGTCCAGGGCGACATGACAAAGTTCAGGCAGTAAGTTGAAAATTATTGTTTAAAAATCTAAAGTTTAATCTTAACTTCTTTTGCAACTTTAATTACATGCATACTTAAACAAATTAAAATATCAATGTCCACATAAAAAAAGAACTAAGAAGTCATTAAAGAAAAATAAAGTAACATCTTTTTGAAATTAAACACAAGTTGAATAACTAGTACGAACTATATATTCTTCAAATGTAACTAATTACACAAATGAAGCACATTTCTCCTTTTGAATCCTCCACAATCCATGTGAATCCTGCTTTCTCGACCATTCTTTAATCTGAAACATTTGCCCACATAGAAGGTGTGAGCTTTAAGCTCAATAGAACTGATATCATTTGGTGCACCCTTTTGGTCATGAACATATATACAATGATAGAAAAGAATTTAACATTTCACATAGATGAATACTGACAAATTTATGATTCCAAAGAATCCATTGGGATCGTAGAAACAAATTATGGTCGTACATAAACCTCTTTGTTCATAACTTCAAAAATTCTGACACATATCACAAGTATACATATATACACATATAATGAATGAAAAAAAGTAAATACCTAGTACCACGTACCTTGATTTCTAGAAATATAAATGAACAAAATGTGCAGAAGCCTTTCTCGTTCACACCTTTGCTATTTCTTAGAGCTTAACTAACTAAAAAGAGATTTTTGAGAGAAACATAAAGGCAAATTCGGATTTGAGGAGAGGGGTGGGAAAAAAATGACTTTCCTCTTCTTGTAACCTCTCCTTTTAGTGAAAATTAAATGGAAGAGTTATATCATCATTAATTTTGTTAAATTGTGTATGTACCCATGTGAAATACCGTGCGGATGACTATTGTGACAACAGTTATTCATTGATCTTTGTAATAAAATTTATTTAAACTTTATGTCATAAATCTTTGGACTTTCAAATAACTTATGGCTTTGACTTTCATTACCTTAAATGGGTCGAGCCTCCATAGCTCGTTTCTTAAATGGGCTACACCAACCAACTTTATAATATAAAATTCGGAACTTTACACTGTGTATGAGAGTGGATCTCAAAGACATTTAATAATCTAGTTATACATTGTGGAAACATATTCATACCGGTATAAAGTAGAGTTAAATCACCATATTTGATACACTGCGAAAAAGCAGTCATGCAAATCTATTGGATAATCATCCAAGTACTTTCTTGTTTAAAAAACTATATTGGCATATACTGAAATGATTTATACTAATACAATATGCTAACGAAACAGATAACTAAATTTGTTTTAACTTTTAAGATAATTGTTTATACATAAAATCTATTCTATTGTGAAAGTCGTGCTTGTCTAACTTTTGCAACTTATGTAATTTACAAAAAATACTATAATAGATAAACAACTATGTATTTATTACGAACTGATCGATGTATAATAGTTAATTACCCATTCACCTACTCTAGAGGATGCTAGGAACCTCAACTTATCAATACAATCCAACACTGAATCTAATTGTAGTCTTTTATATAGAATTTTCACTTAAATACTATTGACTCAAGTGTCGAATTTGAGTAAATTATCCCTTTCATTCTCCCATTGTCAGTTTCACTTACTATTGAAAATATTTTCTAGATTCTTTGTTGTTTTTAGATTTATAACGTTTCAACATAAATAAGTATGAAGTAATTTGTTACAAAAATATAGTTGACTTTTGAATACACATCAAATATAAATGGGCATACACGTTTGCATAAATACCCACTTGTTAATGTTAGTGAGCCTAAATCTAAATCTTTTAATAAGTGCTCGTTGTGATGATAATAATTGATTTAACATTGTTGTTTGTTAAATGTCTTCAATTATTTCTAAATTATTACTGTTGAGAATAAAGGCTTCCCAAATCTATCTAGGGAATGCTGTTAGTATCATGCCAACATCAAAGTTTACCCCTATATTTGGCATATAATTTGAGCCTAAGTTTTATCTAATTATTTGTTTTATCAACAAGAGCCACATTGACGAAGCAGTGAATGTTCCTTACATGTTCCTCACACAAGAAGGTAGATATTTCCATAAATTTTCTCACCACCTCGACTATTGAATTCCTAGCTAGACTTCATAAAATAGGTATTCTTAAGATCAAAGAGTTGGGCAAAAAGCGGGGAAAGCTTATTGTGAGTGCATTAATGGTTGAATTTGTGCAAACTTAAGTGAATAATACTATTTAGCACTAATTTATGTGACATTATGTGATAGGTAAAATTAAATGTGAAGATGAGATTTATTTAATTGAACTTGTAATTTAATGTCACTATTGCTGTCACTTAAATTTGAGTTAAACACCAATAGTACTAAATAGCATTGCTCTTTTCAACTTGTTGCCAATTCTTCAAAGGATAACCTTTTGTTTTGAAAAGTGTTACTGATTTCTTTTTCTTCTTGCACCAATTTAAAACTATCTAGACAATATTCTTAACAAATTAGACAAAGTTAATGATAGTTTCTGATCAATTTTGGCACCCTAATTTTCCTCATCAATATAGACAATAAGTGAGTTTAAGCTAGTGAATATTTATTAAAACTATGTCGAATGGAAAAGGTTCCATTTTAGATAATTTGATTTAGGCTTAGCCAATTCTATTTATTTGCTCATAGTTCTTGTTTGATATTAGGCCCTGTTTGACCTCTATTTTTCTATCAAAATATATTCTCGAACAATGATTTGACCACATTCAGCTACACATTTTTCAATAAAATAATAATGTATACAATCCAAAAAAATTTCCCCTTTTAACCACATATTCTACATTATAACACTATTACAAAATGCATTTTTTGAAAAAAAAAAAAAGGGCCCAAACAAGCCCTAGATAAAGAAAGTTTTCATTTTAGTTTTCATTGTGATGGACTTCGAAGAGAGAGTACATGTCAACTATCGCTTGGGATTATGTCTTCTTAGGATGTGTCAA
>CAIGRB010068136.1:0-10596 GCA_903798255.1 Fraxinus quadrangulata
TTTCCTCATATGAGATACACAAGCTAATTTTTTAAGGGTGGTAAAATATTATAATATCTAATCTAATCTTTTAGACTTTTTTTTTTTTTTTCGCATTTCAATTTCAAAATTTGAATGAAACCCTGTTTCTTTTTTCACATAAATCTTGACAAATTTGGTCATATGCACGATTTACAAAGAACGTTGTGCCAAATGTTCAAAGAAGACGGCTTTGCAACTCTTGACAATTTATTTTATGTTATTTTTGTATAAGTTAATAGCACATCTAAGCGTTGGACCCCTTTGTACACCCTTTTTGTATTTATGTGGAAGAGTAAGTTCCTGTTTGATTCACATCAAAATTTTTATTTTCATTTTTCTACTCATTTTTAATCATACATTTTTCAATAAAATAATATTTTTCATCACACGAATAATTTTTTCTTCTTTTCAATCACACATTCTTCATCAATCTACTATTTCAAAATACATTCTTTCAAAATAACGTTGCTCAAACATACCTTAAGTATACTTTTCACTTATTTTTTTACTTTTTAAGAAAGATCACGTAGAAAAAATTACGCTTAATCGCACAAAAAGTTCGTATGTTTGGCATGTAATGTGCAAAACGTCCATATGTTTCAATTTTTTACATTTTCACCTCTATTTCAATATTTCATTGCGGAAAACGTCATTTTCACCTATTTTTAAAGTAAACTAACCAATATACACTACTATATAAATAAAACAAAAATAAAGAAAAATAAAGAATAATTTGCAATCGTATTCCTCAACTTTTTTAAAAATGCAAATGAGTCCAAAATTTATGAAAATATTAAAAATGACAAAAAAAAACTCTCTCTCTTCTCCTCCGCCTCTAAACTGCCCAAAATGCCTACAAATTTCGGCAACCTACGACCTCCAAAGCTATCAGACTTGAACACCGGTCAACGGCCCTCAACTTCCCCTTCAAATAGTAACCAACACCTTGCAATTCTATCAACTATACAGCCCGAAATCACTGTCCAAAGTTCGCTACCTGCGAATCGAAAAATTACCGAAAAATCCACCTTCGACTGTCCCCATGATCGGAACTCTACACCGGTCGATTGCCCATCACCAACGACCCCATCCATGTCAACAATTCACGCCACACATCATCCGGTGATGACCCATGGTGTTTCCATCATGTGGATGGACTTGAAGGGGGTTCAATCCAACATTTGAGTTGTTAAGTGGCTGAATTGGTTGATGACCTATGGCGTTTCCATAATCAATTGAAGATTTAGTAGTCGAATCAAACATTTGGAGTAGCTTAGAATCATCAAAAACCTTCATTCCCGATTTTTCGCACAGCACCCCTAATTGCAGCCATGAATTCATCGCATCTTGGGTAAAATTGGACCGACCCATGTTTGGGCTAGGTACCCCAGGTGGGGAGGAAGATAACCCATTGGTTCGTGACCATAGGTCAACCGGGCAGCGATGGGATTTTGAAAATTCGGATCCGCTTCGTGAACTTCGCGAAGGGCAAAACATCTGAAATAAATTCAAGTTGTTAAGATAATGTTTGGGGTGAATTGTTGACATGGATGGAGTCGTCTGTGATGGGCAATCGACTAATGTAGAGTTCCGATCATGGGGGGCGAAGATGGATTTTTCAGCGATTTTCCAATTTGGGCAGTGATTCCGGGCTTTATAGTTGATGGAATTGGAAGGTGTTGATTGTTAATTGAAGGGGAAGTTGAGGGCTGTCGACCGGTGTCCAAGTCCGGAAATTTGTAGGCATTTTGGGCTCATTTGTATTTTTTAAAAAGTTTAGGAATAAGATTGCAATTTATTCTTTATTGTTTATTTATTGTTTTATTTATATAGGAGGGTATATTAGTCATTTTATATTAAAAATATGTGAAAATGACGTTTTTCGTAATGAAACGCTAAAATAGGGGTAAAAATGTAAAAAATTGAAAGGAATGAACGTTCCGTGTGATTAAGCCAAAAAAGTAAATGCACAGTATAATTTGAAGGCACAATTTTTGTCCTACTCAGGACTGAAAAATGTCAAGTCTAGCCCCTAGTCCTAAGGGAGAAAAAAAAAAATTTGATGGGATTGGTTCGTCTCATCTTCTCAAGAAAACTTGGGACGACCCAGACAAGTTGTTATGGGCCTCCTGACATTCTAGGCAGGTTAACTTACCTAACTCGATTGACATCATTTGCTGTTGGTCTAAATTCACAAATCAAACAAGGCTTGACAATTGATCAAATAAGCTTGTTTTATGAATAAATAAGTCTTTTTGCTAGCTCGAGAAATTAACCTCTATCCAACTCGAAATAGTTTGTAAAAAAATAAAAATAAAAACCTTGCTTCAAAGTTAAGCATGTTAACTTGTAAGCAGAGTCAAAATGTACCTGCTTGCATGTTTGCGTGACCTGACGAGTACATGATTGTAACTTTTGACTATTTCCCCAATTTGGAAAAAGAGAAAACAAAAGTCACACATAACGCGTAGGTCCAAATCATTACAAAACTTGAAAAAGAGACTTTTGTAAGTCAAAAGAAGTGAGCTAAGATTTTGAATTAATCAATACACATACCCACATTAAACCTCTCCCCGTCATTGAATTAATCTAACTTCAGAATTCAGTCTGTGTTGTCTCTTGTTTTATATATGGAAAATCTTAGATCGATTGCGTGTGACTTCAAGATAATGATAGTTTATCTTCCTTTTCTTTTCTTTTATTTTTTAATTAGTTTTCCATCCACAGATAAAGTAAAAATTTAATTGATTTTAAGGTTTATTTTTTTTTCAAAAATACATTTTACAATAGTGTTACGAGAGAGGATATTTGATTAAAAAATAAGAAAAAATTTTAAATTTACGTGTAATATCATTTTATTGAAAAACATGTTATTGAAATGAGGTCAAATCACTGTTCAAAAATACATTTCGATGAAAAATGGGCTCAAACAAGAGCTTAGTTATTATTAATTACATTTTCTACAAATTAAGTGTTAATTATATGTAAAATATATCTTATTATTTTAAATGTTTACGATAGAAATCGGATAAATAAATTACTCTCACCTATCTAAGATTTTCACATTTTAAACTCAAAAGTTTTGATGCTCAAATCGGAGCAAGATGAAATATTTGAATTTGCATGATTTTCTTCTCTTAGACAGAAGTATTTATAAATTTTCATCAAGACTTTGGGACAATTCGATCATTTCAAGAGAAACGATGGGTGGTGGCCTTTTATTAGCCAGCTCGTAACTGATTCCACTATAATGTCACGTCACTCTTTTTATCCATGTACGCTTCAATAATGATTTTTTCTCAGCCTTGATGAGGAATAGTTCACCTATTTTGAGTAAGCCTTTTAAACTTGGATCCCCTTTTGCACCATTTATACCTCGTAAGTAAGATTTGCGAAGTGTATTTCTTGCTTCAATAGTAAGTAAGTTTGAATTTGAAGGTTAATTACCATATTTAATGGATTTTAAACTATGTCTCCAGTTGGTGGTGATTAAAATCAAAATTTTAATAGATTTGATAAAATTTTGTGAAATGTATACTTGAAAAGTTATGTGTCTCATAAAATATGTGATTAAAATGAATTGTTGATTTTGTTTTAGATAAAAATCAATATTTTGGTCCTCATCAATGACGGTGCTATAGTTTCAACTTTTAAGCCTGTTATCGGAACAATTGTTTACAAATAATTGTTTAATTCTGTGCTTCATCGATAGATGTAAAAATGACGTTGAAACTATGATCAATTATTTTGGAGAAACCGTGGCGAGAAGAAAATAATTACTCTAAAGAAATCACTGAAAATTTGCAAACAATTCTTCATCTATTATTGATAATCATGTCATGAATGATTATTTTTTTAAGAAGCGATAAGACGGAAGAGAACAATTATTGATTGTTCTTGATTAATCCTTAATTTAAATCACATTAACCTCTTACTTAAGAAATAGTATTGATTTATCACCTATTTTTAAAAGAATTCTACAAATTTAATATTTTTAAAATAATATTTTTATAGTAGGTAGATATAATTTTTTTTCCCCCTCAAAAGTGAATGTCATACATGGACTATCCATAGAAAGACGAACTAATAACGTACCCATAATACATTTCATGTCAAAACCGCACCCTTAAATCAAGAGCGTGACTGCTCCATGATCAAGTTTGGTCTAAATTAAGATTCTAAATCATAGTCAATAATTAATTTTAATAACGTATTTTATAAGATTTACATATTTTTAATTACACATTCCATAAAATTTTATCAAAATTAAAAAAAAAAAAATCTAATTTTAATCACCTTTAAACAAGGGTTTCTTATAAGTAATTTTTATATTAAGATATATCTTTGTACTCCATTAGATTTGAAGCAATTTTTAAATTAAAAGTATATAGTTCTCGTTTGATATGGATTAAAATTAGATATTTAATAAATTTTGTTTAAAATTTAGCTCATATTTGAACCACATTATTTTTTTTATTTTTATTTTTTTACTTATTTTCAACAACACAGTATTCAATAAAATAATATTTTCCATCACATCAATAACTTTTCTTTCTTTTTCAACCACACATTCTCTATCAATCTACTATTCGAAAATGCATTCTTCCAAAATAACGTAACTCAAACACACCCTTATTAAGAGGGTATTTGATGGAGATTAAGATTTTTAGTAGATTGTGATAAAAGTTTTGAAATGTGTGGTTGAAAAGTTATGAGACCCGTAAAAGATGTTAATATTAATTGTTTGATTTTGACTTAAATTAAAATCGAATTTTAATCCGGACATGTCTAATTATATGATTGGAAAATTTTGAATTATGCAAGATTAAAATTAATTAGATTTTAAATTATGAGTTGGTTTGCTCAACTTACAAGGGACGGCGAATGACATTTTGTCACTTTTTGCCAATTTGTGTAACGTGTTCTAGAGAGACATAGACACTGTCTTTTAGCAGTACGACCAAGCGGTCGGATGGTTGACCAAAGACTCGGTGTTTATGTAATTAAAATCCTTTCTCTTCACTTTTAAAAATTGTATTTTCATCTAAAATAATTTTACATATAAATTTAAAATTATTTCTTAATTTTTAATCTCATTCTTCAAAAAATCACTATTATAAAATTTATTCTTAAAAAAAAAATAAAAAATTCAAACAAATGTTATGAAATAAAATAAAGATAAATATACCTTAAGAAAAATTCAAATTAAACATCTCAATTGCCAATTTTTTT
Organism: Fraxinus quadrangulata; assembly: GCA_903798255.1. Classification (NCBI taxonomy): domain Eukaryota; kingdom Viridiplantae; phylum Streptophyta; class Magnoliopsida; order Lamiales; family Oleaceae; genus Fraxinus; species Fraxinus quadrangulata. The sequence continues at coordinate 5,254 of CAIGRB010068136.1, forward strand.
ATAAAACTTTGTTCAGTTGTGTATTAATGTTTGGGTATAGTTTATAATTCGTTTATAAACGGTCAAAATCCTTTAAATTATTTTTAACTACATATTTTTATAAGATTTATAAGTATTATTCGATTTTATTTATAACTTATTTTTATCTATTTATCATTTAAACATGTGAGGTCGTTAAAAATCAATATTGGTTTAACGGTTTAGACCCTATTTAGGATTGTTTCGGATTAAAATCAAATTTTAATCTAAATCAAAGTTAAAGTCAAATAATCAATATTATTCACATATTTTATGAGTCCGACAACTTTTTAATTACACATTTCAAAAATATTTATCATAATTTCCTAAAAATTTAATTTTAATCTCCACCAAACACCTACTTAAACTTTTGGTACATTTCGATAAATTTGATGGAATTTTAATTCTATTTGTACAGGCGGTGCCAAGGGGACACCTGTTCCCCTGCGGTCCCACCGTTTGGTAGGGGTACTGTCCCCCGGACACGGTACAGGCCCCGCAAAAAGAAAATTGGACCAAGTACATGAACCCACCTTTATCTCTCGTTCTAACAATTGGCCGCCGGCGGCGGCGGCGGCCATGTTCACCGTTCTCTCTGGCACCACCCCAACCTCTAGTTATTTTGCCCTTGAGAAAACTCCAACATAATGATGCCCCACACTATCTTACAAGTACTCTATATTATATCTCTATCTGCGTCCCTATCTTATGCTTCAAACTTGATTACGAGTACATCAATTATCTACACCAGTCATCCATTGCACCGCTGAATTTTTTTAATATATCCTCAGAGAGAAGATAGAAGAGAATGAGCGGTAAGGAACCAAGTAATTAATGGACACACAAAATCACTGTAGCTATCAGACGGAAGTTCAATACGAGAGTTAAAAGAAATTAGTGGGGCGTTTGGTGAGGGATTAAAATTAGATTTTTAGTAAATTGTGATGGAAGTTTTTGAAATGTATAGTTGAAAAATTATGGAACGCATAAAAGATGTGGTCAATGTTGATTGTTTGACTTTGATTTAAATTAAATATCAGATTTTAATCCGAAATAATAGGCCCATATCATTCGTACGTCGAGTATAATGTCTTTCAAGCTTTTCGTAAGTTTATTACTGCACAACAATTTTGGAAAGTCCATGATTTATAACTAACATCGTCTCTAATAAATCATGCTTCACGTGCAAGGATCATTTTTCATAGGTTCCTTAGATGACATTCACACATGTGAGGCATGCACATAATTTTTTTTTTAATGCATTGTGGGGCCCATCGTGTGAGTGAGCCCGGATAAATTAATTCCCTATACGTGGGGATTAATTCGTCTCTAATATATTTCCATTGCTTGTGTTGAAATGTAGGGCCTCTGTTCTTACCACACTTGCACCCCATACTTTCAATGCAAATAGTAGAATAATCCCTCTAATAGCATCTTTCATGTCAATTTTTATATTTCTTATATCATCTTCGATTAAATGTTGGAACAATTTATTTTTTTTTTTAAAATTTTTTGGCAATACCTCTTTAGAACAAATTTAGGGTCAACCTGCTCCGACAATGCCATAAAAGAACTTCCACTTACTGCTCTAGTGCATTAGAAATTGAAATCTCGTTACTATCGATTAATTGATCAAGTTGAGATCTCGTTTATAAGTTAAGCTTGATTCCGTGACTCTCGAAATGAATTCGTGACATCCTAGTTTACTTGCCCAAATTTCCAACATTCTTATTTGATTCTTTTTTGAAAAAATGTGAATATGTCATTTTTATTTTTATTCTCAATTGACACTAGCTGAATTTCGTTGAATTACAAGCAACAACATTGATTCCACCCATCATTAGCATGCCTATGCCCCCTGTAATAGGACGTTATGTTGGGTCTTCTTCTATACAAAACCTCCCGAAAATCACGATATTAGTCTCGTATAAAATATTACGAGAACATTTGAAAAAAAAAAGTTGGATTGACAAAATATGTCGATCAAAATTCACAAGTCAATTTATAATTAAGGGTGTGTTTGAGTCACATAATTTTGGAAGAATGTATTTCGAAATAGTAGATTGATGGAGAATGAGTGGTTGAAAAAGAAGGAAAAGTTATTGATATGGTGAAAAATATTATTTTATTGAAGAATGTATGGTCGAAAATGAGTAGAAGAATGAGAATGAAAAAAGTAATGTGTACCAAATAGGGGCTAAATAAGTTGAGAATTCTCATCATATCTAGGTTATAAGTTGAGGGACCTTCAACAAATATTATGTTCCTAATTTTTGTGAAATAAAACCAATTAAAAAATTTAAATTATTATTAATTTTTAATCAAAATTTACTAAAAATTTAACTTTTAATCTACACCCGAAAACAGGCCATTTGTACAGTCCCCAGTCCCGTATGTACCCATTATAGGAAGATGGACGGAAGTGTCTTGAAATCGAAAATAAAGCTTGCTGTAGCTTCTGCCGTGTATGCTGCACCTAAACTGGAAAAGGATATTCATGGTGCAGGAGTTGTCACTATCCAAACTAGGCCATTTCTCTCTCTCTAGTATATAGGCCATTTCTCTCTCTCTAGTATATAGGCCATTTCATCTCATCAATATGTTTAACCACCACCAAGAAACCCACACTTCTAGCACCCTAACAAGCCAACGCCAACAACTCCACCACCATAACCCATCCTCAGCTACTACCCCTTCTCCGCCGCATCACCATCCGGGAATGCCAAATGAAGAAGCTGACAGTCAAAGCCACTCCACTCCCTTCAATACCCAAAAATACCCTTCCACCTCCGCCAACGACGGCGCAAGTATTGAAGTAGTCCGCCGTCCACGTGGCCGCCCGCCCGGTTCCAAAAACAAACCAAAGCCGCCGGTTATCATTACACAAGACTCTGAGCCATCCATGAACCCTTATGTTCTCGAAATTTCTGATAACACCGATATCGTCGAAGCCGTTACTACGTTTTGCAGAAAGAGGAATATGGGTCTCTGTATAATTAATGGAAATGGGATTGTTGCGAATGTTAGTCTCAAACAGCCATCGCCAACTCCCGGTGCCGTTATCACATTTCATGGTCATTTCAACATCTTATCGATTTCCGCTACTGTTTTACCGGGAAATATTTCCGTGACCGACGACGGTTTCAAAATATCACTGGCGGGACCGCAGGGTCAGGTAGTAGGTGGGCTCGTGGTCGGGCCGTTGCTCTCTGTCGGAACTATTTATCTGATGGCTGCTACGTTTAATAGTCCATCTTTCCAGAGGTTACCGGTTGAAGATGACCCCCGCCACTCCGGTGAGGAGCGGCAACAGTCACCTCCGGTGCTTTCTGGGTTAGGAGATAGTGGCCCTATGCTGCCTGTGGCTGCCGACTCTAGTAGAATTCCCGTTTATACTTATCAATCTTCTGACGTGATCTGGGCTCCCGCCGCTAGACAGCCGCCGCCGCCGCCTTACTGATTGATATCTTCATTCGGTTGATGTTATCAATCTTTATTGAGAAAATTTGTTAGTTTTTGTTAATCAGTGTATTTCTGTCAACTTTTAAATGATCATTGACACTGGGAGGCATCAGATTTATTGATTAATTACTCGAGCGAAGTTATTCTCTAAATTTTCGTGGATAAAAGCAATTTTCAAATGCATATAATACCTAATTAGGAAAGATAATTTACTATTCAAATAGAGAATTAATTATTGTTTTGAGTAAAAGGACTTAAAAGGAAATGTGTTACTTATGAATGACCATGTTTGAGCTTCATTTTTCTCTCGACTCTCGAAATAGTAGTCTACTTGTCTTTGATATCTTCACCCCTTCATAGAAATTACAAAGGGCGATGCCTAGAAGATGAGTCAGGAGATACAGTGCTAACCATTTGTGACAGATCCAGGAATTCATTCGTGCTAGGGCGGACAGCCGCTAGATATATGGGAAAAAAATTCCGATGAAGCCAGCACTGGCGGCCGCCATGGCTTTCCGGGTGCTGGCTCCGCCATTGCTAACCATATATGGATTCGTAAATAAGAAGCCTTGATCCTATAAACAGCGACAAAGATGAATCATATATGCCACGAGGTTGTTAGGATAATTTTATCCTTAATAATGCAAATGTTTTATCTTCTCTTGTTTGATGATATTTCTTGAACGATTGTATGAAATATGGTGCCCTTATCTCTCTCTTCTTTCTTTTTGATTTCAGCTTTCTTTATTTTTTCAGGGGCCCAGAACGGGCACAGTGCTTGCAGAGTGAGGGCTTTCCCGCCCGATGATAGGACATAGGACAGACTTGAGCTCTTCTTCTTCCTTGGTTGTTTCTTTTTTTTTGGATAAAATGTTCTGGGTTGTCTTTTCCTTTATTGTGGTACATTCCTGTGTATGGAATATGGTGAAACTATGGATTCGTTTTATGTTGTTGTCGAATGGTGCATTTGTGTCTACGTTTTGTTTGTGTTTTTTGTTGCAGAGTAATTATTTTTTCGATGGTGTCATTTGTTGTGGGATGTTCTTGTGTATAGAACACAAGATGATGTAATTGTGGATTCATTTTGTGTTATTAAAGTTGTTAAGTCTTAAAAAAAGAGGAGGTTTGCTAGGGAATGTTGCACTTGTGCCTATGTTTTCATAATAATAAATGTTCATTTGTCGTGGGTAATAACTGTTTTTGTTATGGTTTCATTGTTTATGCGACGCTATTGTGTATAGGATAAGGTGAAAGGTTTCAATTCTTATTATAATATAATTGGAAATAGAGGTTTGTCAAATGGTGCACTTATGTGTTGTTCGTTTATTTTATGAGATGTTTTGAATATTTTTCAATTCGTTTGTTGTAAATTCATATGTCGTGGGATGTTGTGTATAGAATATGATGAAGATGTGAATTTTTTGCTATGAATGAAAATTGAAATAAGAGATTTTGTGAAATTTTTTGGGATGGCTTATGCCTCGATTGTCATGTAACATTGTGTTCCATTATGGTTGGAACAAAATTGTTTAATTATAAAAATCAAAGATACAATTGTGGTGGAAAGAATGCAAGTCTAGACAAGATTAAAAGGTATGTCTTGCGGGAATCAAACGTGATAATAGATAAGTGTTTTACAGGTTTATTCGCCTTTAATCTCGTCAACCCCAAGGTGAGAACACTTGCAGATCATGTGGATGCAAATTTTGCCAATCGATTGGAAGGAGTTTGTTAGTATATGTTGGTGGTGTGGATGGGGGGGTTTGAAGTTGCAGCATCGTGATTGCTTTGATGTGCACAGGCTGGTTGGCTCTGGTAATGGTATGATTCCGCTGGGAAAAAAGTGGGTTGTGATAGATATTC
>CAIGRB010068136.1:10812-27867 GCA_903798255.1 Fraxinus quadrangulata
CCCCCCCCCCCCCTCCAGATTGCTACTTTGCCAATTTTTCAATTATGGGTCTTCTCACTGCAATGCGTAGAGAAGTAAAACGGGATAAGACTGGACCGGCCGCGGCGGGTTAGAGTTAGACCACTTGAGATTTACTTTATATTGTTATTTTTCTAGAAAATGGAAAAACAACGTTGCTTTGTTGTCTGGTTTAGACTGATAGAAGACTACAATGGGTATTTATTTTGTCTGTCATGGATAGCAAGAATGTCTAGAACGGGAAGTGGTCCAGCGAAGGAACTTGTGGACTAGTGAAGCGAATCTGCTTGAATTAAATATCAAATTCAATGATGTTATTAATAGACTCGACTGCATGGCCAACTTGCACAACTTTGCTTACAAAGACATATGAGGTGAATGAATAATGTGAAAATTTGTGATCTTGGAATAACATAAATAACTTGATTTGACCCAAAAAAAAAAAAATGGAGAGTAAATTATAGGAACTTCTCACTAAAGTTTATGAAAAAAATAGGCACACACTAAGCAAATCTAACCATGCCTGAACTCTCCTAGGTACCTAATTTTGGCTCACTTAGGTGTAGGTCCTCAACCTTGGATAGTTTGCAGACACCGAGCCCTTTTTAGAGGATAGACCAGTACAATAGCATTGATATCAAGGTCCCTTGTTAGATGACCTGAGTCTCATAGGTGTCGTACCTCCACCTCTTAAAGATCCGATCTTTGACCATTCTAAGTATGGCCTAGAGGCGACCCGTAAGTGTTGGATTCAAGCATAGGCGTGGTACAATCCTCTTAGGACTCGACTCTACCTTTGGAATTCTACTTTAACTCAATCGACTTTCCCTACTCCTACCATTAACTACACTTCAGCCTATCAAACCATGCATTCAAGATTCAGCAAGTGTTCAAATCCTCCTTACATCACAGCACAAGACTATGGATACATTACTTGTATTTATTATTGAGGTACGCTTTTACATTCATTTAGTTCATACCATTACGTACATAATTTCTCTCAAAGTTTGCCAACTTAAACATTGGATGGACAACGAGGAACTACCTCGACGGTCACAAATTTGTCTCAAGTACATGGAAACTCCTTTTATGGTCTAAGCTCGACCATTCTCAGCCTAAGCTCATGCAGTCACGTGCAATTATCGTACCATTTTTGGTACAAGAAGAATGAATGTAGACAGTATAAATAACAAAAATATGAGAAAATGTCTCTCTCGAGAGAATAATTGATTATTTTTTAATTAGATTTGTTTATTATTCTAAAATCAAGTATTTATGCTAAACTGTTAATTATCTATCAATTTGTAAAGTACAAAAATATTTTTAAAAATAAATCAGATTTTGTAATATTATAATAATATTTATAATAACATTGTTTTTAACTAAATTAAAGATATCATCAAACCCGAAAGTGTTAAAAAATATCTTCCATAATATGAAGAAAAAATGAGATTCAATTTAAATATTAATATTAGCAAATTAGAATTTCAAAAGGCGAAGGGTAAAATAAAAATATATTATTTACGGGGTAAATTAGGATGGGTTGGACCTGGGCAGAGGTCCGGTCCAGCCCAGAAACTTTTTGACAGGCTAGACTAGACTGGGCCAGTCTGGCGGGCAACCGGGCCCAACAGAAATACAAGTACATGGAGATTATTAGAATGAAATCACTACAGAAATTCATTCTCCATTCAAATTTGCTAGCAGAACTACCACTCCCGTGTGCATGCATCATAAATTAAAACCAAATTAAAGAAGAGACTTCAAGTTCAGCTTATATTTTGCTTAAACCAAGTCTAGATAAATACGTCACAGCAAAAAATTAAAAGTCTTATACAGAGTCATTTTTGGTACACAGTATTGGACAGCACAAGACTAACCAAATTACGATAGACAAAAATTTTCTAGCCTTTTTTCTTCCTTAATACTGTCCAATACTGTACAAGACCATCTTATCAAACAAGCCACAAAGGTACAGTTGAGCTTGACACAATTTATCTGCAGCATCCCTATATAACACATCAGTACTTACCTCCCACTTTTAACTTTCAGCTACAAAATTACAACAATCTATATACATGAAGAAAACCAAAGATAACGATGTAGCATCCATCCTCCAGCCGTCGATCCACTTGTCATGTGGGACTGTACCGTAGGTGTTTCTCATAGAAGTTTATTAACTGCATGATAAAGGAAAATAATTTTGATGATATCATTCAAATTGAAGACTAAAAATCACAGAACACTTATCGCACAAGCTTATAACGAAAAAATCAAGAGATTGGAAGACTCACAAGTATCGGATTGTTGGCCTTCAAGAATTTGTTGTCCACCATCACTTTAGTTCCATCAGACCTGTAGGCAGCCATGTTACAGATGCTAATAAACCACAAAAAAAAAAAGAAGAGGTTTTTTGAAACAGACAGATTTACAATCGAAAGTGTGCATTAGTTCCATTAAAAAAACCCCAAAAAGGAAAGGAACGACATGTTTCAAAATGTAGAAGTAAAAGGTTTTAAAACATTCAACGAAGACAATCACATGGCTAATTCAAATAGTCACCACTATATTGTCGAAGGAACTGATCAATTCCCAATGACAGAGATTAAAGAAAAGACCTCTATTTCAGTATTTGAGTGTCCATGGCTATCAATTTCTGATTCCCCAGTAAAACGTCGAATTACTATAGTTTACTACAAAAATAACTAATTAAGAACCTGTTTGATGTAGATTTTTTGAGAATTGATTTTGTGAAAAATGATTTTTTCGGAGATTGTATGGTTCAAAAGTAGGAAAAACTTATGGTCCATTTAAAAATTATTTTATCGGGAGAATGTGGACTTGAAAATGAGTTAAAAAATCTCTATCAAACAGGGGTAATCCTTTTTCCCGAGAAATGATTATAGTGAACTTAAACTATTCTAAGGCTTAAAACAATTATTAAAGAAATTAACTACTACCAAGTTTTCTAAAAATTAACACTACAATATTGTACTTGCATCTTTGGTTACAAATTAACTTCTAAACTTGCTAGCAATAGAGAGGTTGTGAGATAGAGAGTAAACTAGCCAACACTAGAATTCACCCGTTTTCTAAGAAATGATATTAAGGCCTAAGCAATTAACATAGTTAAAATAACAAAGATTATAATATGTAGAACTCGAAACATCTTAAAATTTACATCTCTGAGTTCAAAACACCTAAATCATAAAGATACAAAATTTATGGTAACTATAACGTTATATGATCAAGTCTGAGTGAAAAGCTCAACGTGGATAAATAATCACCACGTGTGAAAACATGTCATCAGGTTCATCCATGCCAATAACTTCACATGATCGGGAAACAAAATCTCTCTTCATAATATTTTAAACCTTATTATAGCTTGTGCAACAATTTAAGATTTTGTTGCAGTAAGAAGAGACGCAGAAATAAGAAATATCTAACATCCATTATTTGAGAAATAATGAGAGATTTTCTATTCATGTAGAAGGAATCGTTCTCCCAATAAAGAAGAATCAAATGGAGGAAAAAAGATAACTGTCAGGCTAAATCAGCTACTCCGAGAAATCTAACACTCCACCTTGCATCAAGTGTGCATTTAACTGAGAAAAACAAAGAAAATTCGGTTCAGAGAGAGAGAGAGAGATGCACTTTCTCTTTCACTCTCGAGCATTTTACCAGGCCTAGAGTAGAAGTTGAGTGCTACCAATGAGCATTGAATGGGATTAAACATGATCACGCTTTCTCTTCTATGGTTTCCCTCTTCCCCAAGTCAATTCTATGGACATTCAGCACAATCTCTCCAATAAGTCAATTCTATGGACATTCAGCACAATCTCTCCAATCAACTTTACTAAAGCCTATAGGCATATTTCTACACATACCTTTCTATTGTTGGTAAGCATAATTTCAACCCATGTTTGGGAAGTGTTTATAAACAATTTAAATACAAATAGATAGAAATGAGTGATAAATAAGCGGGTGGCACTTGTGGGTCTCTCAAAATATGTGAATAAAAAGAGGCCTGAGTATTTATTAGCCGTTTATAAACACGAGCCAAACACAAGTTTAATGTTGTCCCAATCGGATCTATATTCTAGTATTTGTTTACCATCAAATGAATTTGTCCAACTTCCATGAAGAATACAAGGACAACAATCACTCTACCCTCACTTTGCAACATGCTAAGTCCAAATTCAAGCATTCACTATGAAAGGGAGCATCACGTGATAAAGGCACTAACAAGTTCCACTTGGGCTTGCCAACATATCCAACTCTCGAGTTCATAAATGTGTGCAGCACATCGGAGGATATGTAGCAAAATAATGATTGACAAAATGAAAAAAGACAACAAAAGAATGGTCATTAGACAAAATAAAGTTCAAAAGACAGTATTGGCATATTGGAACCTGTACTACTAGCGAAATCCTATAAAACACACTCATATAGCGGTGGCATGTCAGCATCGAACACTCCAGAACACATGGCGTGTCCTATTTTTTATAAATTCATTGAATTTTCAGTACTCAAAGGACACTTCTAGATAAGCCTTGAGCATGTGGTCATTTGAGTCATGTAATGTGTCCAGAGATTTCTCATATTCTTTATAGTTCTAACTCGTGAGGAATAAGCAAGCGACACATTAAGGATGCGGATGTAAAGTTTGGAGTGGAATTTAAACATTAAAACATTAGTGTAAAATATTCAAAATAATGTCAGAAAAATTCGAGGAACTTCATGTTGAATTTATTTATATATACTACATGTATTTTTCTTTATGTGGCAGATTAATAAATGTAGTTTAAACCAAAGTATCTTAATACAATAAATAACACTCCATTTATTTGAATATTTTAAGAGCAAAAATCAAAGCTAAAAAATATTAAATTTAATAAAAAATAGAAAAGTATAAAAATTACAATATGCTATATAAATGTATAGTTTCAAAGAATTTAAATTGGTGTGTTCTTGATGCATCCGAGCTCAACCCTTTAGAAAAGGCAAGTGTCAGTCTGTCCCTATAGTGTGGTCTCCGTGGCTTGTTAGATTCCAAGATACGTGACAATTTATGACAACCAGACAAAAAAAAAAGTTATCTTACCTAAATTAACTTCAAGAGAATAAATCATATGGTAGAAAGCAAACATTGAAGACAACCATATGACATAAAGCAATCCCAAATGACCTGACCTACATTATCAAGATCACCTATAACTTAAGCAAAACGTAATGTGTTTGTTTTTTACTAAAATAGGAACTATTCATATTCCATTCATGTAAAGGCATCATGTGAATCATAGAGTGCTGCAAGCTTACTTTTTGGCATGCTCATAGAACAGTCACACTGTCATAAAATTCAACCACGCATAAATGAAGTGAAAGAGTTAAGATACAAACCTCAGAGCCTCAAAGGTTAATGAAATTTCTTCACCATTGTTTGATGTGGAACTGCTATAGCTAATAGGCTTAACAATCTGAGTAATGTTGCACTTTTCTTTGGAGTTGTCAAATTTATTCTTGAAATCCCGGTCATTCACCATAAAAGCATGAGTTTGCAAATCTTTCTGTTCTGCCATACTACAAGCAGAAATTGCATTTTGTGTATCGTCCCCGCTGCGTAATGCTGACTCTTGCTTGAACCTTTTAACTGGAAAAGATTTCCTCTTTTTAGCTCCAGTGCAACGGCCAGATTGAACTGGATCCCCACCATCAGGCTTGGGCAACCCATTTGCAAGGACATCTCCTCCAGTAACTAAACCCTCTTGTGAATGATGTCCACCAAACTTATTTGCGTTCTCTTCACCGACCATAATTGATTCCTTCAGTTCACAAAGCTTCAGATCCAATTCATTTTGCTCTTTACTTTCTCCCCTCGTAGGGGAAACGATTTTCATACCATGCTCGTTTAGTTTCTTGCATATCTCAAAGCCATTCACACCGCTGACATCAGTTTTCCCTTTGCCATTCATAACATTTAAGTTATTTAGCTGAGGATGGTTCATAGGGCCCTCCGCAATCCCAACCCTATGAGAAGGCACATTATATGTAGCAGCTACAGAAGGTCGCTGCTGCTGTTTTTTCTTCACCTGAGCATGAGTGATACCATGTTTGCGCTTCCGCCCACGTGCCGACCTACTTTTACCTGTTATCAAACTTCAAAATAAAAAAAATAGAAAAGGGTCAAAACTAAGTATCTGTGAATTACATAAACATCATCCTAATTATTCCATATGCGTATCTATTACAAAACTAGGGAACTAAATGCCATCAAAATAGAAAGAAAAAAACCAACCTTTCTTCAAAAGCATCAATAACATCGGAGCATTGCAATAGATTCTTTACAGGCTCCCACGTGTTCTCAGCTTCGGGCCAGCCTCGCCTTTCCAAAACAACCCATTACATTGATTAAACACAAAAATTCCCAAAACACATGAATTCATATACATATGTGAAGAATGTATCTAAACCACTCACCATTTTATGAGGTACTGCACTTGGCCCTTCAATTTTCGCATTCCAGAAAACCCCAAAATCATCAAACAGACACAAAATCAGCTAAAAAGGAAGAAATTCGCGAAACCCACCAGTATCAATACCCCCATTTTCGTTTCTTTTTGAACTCCTCTTAAATAGAAAATTAACAAACAAAAAAAAAAATCTGATAAAAAAAATTCCACCTTCTCTAAACACAGAAAAAAAGAGAGAAATGACGAACCTTTCGAACTCGCTTTCTGCGTACGGCCTCGATCTCATAATACCCATCGGCAAGCTTCGAGCGCTCGGCCTCAGCTCCCGCCTCGGGCTCTTCGATTTGCAGGTTTTCGAAGTGGTTATAGTCTTTTTCAGTCTCGGAGTCATCATCTTCGTCTCCATCATTTTCTTCTTCCAAAGTCTCCTCTGTAGCTTCAAAACGCTCAGTTTCCTCTCGGTGGTCCTCCGCCGCACCTGCTACATCATCATCGCCATTCACTGTGGCCGGGTGGTCAGAGTGTGGCGTAAGAGGAGGTTGTACGTACTCCGTACTGGGTTTCTTTTTCCCTCCTTTCATTTTCTCTCTCAACGAGCTTTTTCCGGTTCTCTCTGTGATTTTGTAGTGTACACCCTGTCCTGACGGAGTAGAGAGTATTTATTTGTTGGCGAAGATCCTTGAAAGAGGGTTTATTGAAAAGATCCTATTTTTCATTGTCAAGTGAAAAAATTGGCGTTGACGAAAAAATGCTAAACCACTCGAGCCAATAATCGCGAGAATGACTGCACACCCATAATCGAGGCGCGGATCTCATGTGAATAAAATAATTCTGACCCCCATGTATGCGTGTGCGATCATCTCCGCGATCACTCATGCGGGCACTGTAGCACGATTCTTTTAAACAAATTTTGCTTTGATAAAACATTTACAAGATATGTCTGATATTTATATTTTATCAAATATCGAGTTTCTTAAATAATTTGTTGTGATTTCAAGCCTCTCTTTTAAAATTTTAATACATTTTTCACTATTTTTTTTAATCACACATTGCTTAATAAAAATAATATTACACGTAAGTTAAAAAAATTTACTTCTTTTTAATCACACATTCTCCTAAAAATTACTATTTCAAAGTACATTATCTTCAAGAATCTCATTATAATGAGAGCTAAACAAGGGCCAAATGTTCATAACATGTAAATCATTTGCACGTGGAAAATAGTTGTGAAGTAAAGAAAATTGATAATCACACACTCTCTCAGAGTGAATATCATGAAAAAAAAATTAATGTTTTGTGTAACGGTAACTTGTCAACTGTTTCAACTCTCGAGTTGCTACATGGTAGATTGGGATGATAGCTCGATGATAATTTTATTTTTATGTACTGGCACAATTTGTTAGGTTATTAATAAATTGGAGAAAAGAGACGAAATCGATTAGTCATTCTTTGTACTTTAATTAATTTAGTGACCAAAATTAAATGTTGATAAATAGTCAGGGGTTTAGAACAAAAAATTATTTATTTGCATCAAGCTTTTGAGGTGACTCACCATGCCTAGTTAAAGCACAGTTAAACTGCGATGATGTGCAATATCTACGGATAACGTTAAGGTTATTCCTCCACTGGACAAGCTGACTAGTGTCGTATTGCACATTTGTTTTCATCAACGATGTAACTAATTTAGATTTAATGTTATTCACACAATTTGTGATAAGGGTGAACGTGGATATCACGAGTTACTTAACTAAGAAGTATATCTGTATTGCACGAGCAACCTTTTTGGATGGTTAGAATATTCATCTTCTTAGCAATCGTTCACAATAAATTTAAAGTTAATGACATTAATAGAATCCAGCAATCATGGTTAGGGCAGCGTCATCTTCTTCCGCCGACAATATCTGACTGTTTTTCTTTTTATTTGTCAATGAAAAACTGTCAAGTGTGCATCTGTAAAACTTATTCTGTACACAACATCACTCGCTTCATAAATGATTTCCAAGTGAAGACAATTTTTGTTTATCGAGAAGTTGATAGATTTGGTATCACCGAAGGCACCACTTTTGATAGATTTTTATGTAAATATAATAGTCCTTTTCTAATGGTCAAAGTGTAAAAATTGTCATTTACTTTTTTTTTTTCTTTCTTCAAACACATGCTTTCTGCATTTTCGAGAGTTCACGAGCTACCATGGAGACTATTTTTCATAGATATATACAAAATTTGCTTTGAGAAATCATTCACAAGACTAGCTTTGATTTGTACTAACAAGATATGTTGGATATTCATATTTTGTTAGTATTGTAATATCTCCCCATCGAGCTCCTACGTAAAACCTAGGTGGCATCTCACGTGGAATACAAGTGGACCTACCAAAACCCTCTTGCCAACTGAAGTCCTCTTGCCGAAGTGGGGTGCTCAAAGAGGTTATATCCGAAACTCTACCACGACAAGTGATGACCCATTTCCTTTGAAGATATCATATTGATAAAATCATGTCCGAATGATTAATGTGATCCAAGTAATATGTCGAAATCTTGTCAACAAAGGTTGTAGGGTGGCTGCTCCTTTTTAATAGCATCAAATACGCCGCAGGCTAGTAGGATCAAATTGATGTCTAGAATAAAATGCTTCAGTTGAAGAGATGATGCAACATGTCCCTTTATCCAATTGACACTATTTCACATGTAACACTATAATTATCCCCCTAGTATCATTTGGAGGTAATGCAAATCCATCTATTTTAAGTCTCATAATATCATCTCATTTTGAGTTGAATCTTTTGTTGGTAGAGTTAGATATTTGATCTTAACGTTTGATTTGTGTATTGTTGATTGTTCCTTATCATGCAATCCCGCTCATAAATGTTGTCGACACCCGAAATTTTTTGTTTATCGTTATAAAGTTTCTCTCATGTCCAAACCTAAAATATCGTTGACTAGTAATCTCTCCAAAAGTGTTGAAATTAGTTTACATGGACGTGAGCGAATCCAGTATCCGTTGTCCATGTCAACGGTACAAAAAACGAGGTCAACAGGTATTGAGCTTACTAAATAATTTGTCGTGGTTTCAAATGTTCATTAACATGCGAACCATTTGCACGAAAAAGGAGTTGTGAAACAAAGGAATTTGTAAATCGCCTTCTATCTCAACGTGGAAATTATGGACAAAATGATATAATATTTGGAGGTAACGGAACTCCTTCCTACTTGGCATATTGGGATGGTAGCTCGAGGCTAATATTTATTTGATTCGTTGAAAAAATTTGTTTGGTTATTAATGAACCTGGAAAGGGAAAAGTATAATAAAAGTAAGGAAAAGTATAATAAAAGTAAGGAAATCATTTATTTATCTATCCAACTTCCATTTATTCAGCAATAATGCTATTTATCATTATGATGATATAATATCGATGATATAATAATCTATGTGGAATAATGAGATTGAACAATTGAATTTTTGTGAGAGAAAGAGAGAGGGGGAGAAGGAGAGGAAAAAGAGAAATATGATAAATAATAGGTTGACACATCACCGATGTTCCATCATCATGATGATAAATAACATTACTCTTTATTCGATCACCAAAATTAAGTATGGACATATAGCTTGGGTGTAGAACAAAAATTAGCTATTTTGCATCAAGCTTTTGAGGAGAGCTCATTCAAGAGTAACTCGAACTATTACTCAACATACCGCGAGCTGTTGAGGTATCAAGAGTACTTGACCATAAAATATATCTATATTGCTTTGCATTTTGGAAGGTTAAAGTATTCATCTTCTTGATGATCATTCAAATAAAGTTGAAGTTATTGTTGTACTTAGTATTCGTTGATCACAAAGAGGGCAATGCTATCTTCTTCATACATGATCTCCAAGTGAAGACAAGGATTTTTTTTTTTTTTTAATAAATCGATGGTGGGTTCAGTACCCAATGAAGGCTATCTGGAACAATTGAATCAATGGCTATCTGTAACAACTGATTCCTTCTTTTAAGTAGTACGTTTAGTTAACGAGGTGGTGTATCCATTGCTCAACGATGGCAGGAGAGCCATACCATGGCCTTGTAGTTTCATCTGAACCAATGGGAGAGTGGTAAACTCCGTCCAGACTAATGTTGAGAGCGCCTTCTAGATGTGCAGAAATTTCTGGCACGACCCCGTCCCCCCAAACATCTGCTTGCCCACAAACCTGCAACAGTCCCCAAATGATACACACCATTGGAAAACTGTGCTTTTCGAGACATAAATAATTGATAAGAAACAAGACACAAAAGAAAGACTTGGCGAAAAGAGAATAATCCAGGTGAAACACAAGTGAGAACTCATTAGCAATATAGTAATTTGAACACAAGAAAGACGCGTTTACCTGCTTGTACCCTTGACCAACAAAACGAGCACGCAATGTGGCAGCTGCTGGTGTTGATGTGGTAGTCCCATTCACAACAGCAATATCAGCAGCTGGCTGGTCAATGTCAACCATGACTGCAGAACCACCGTTATTGCTAGCACCAATTAAGCGAGCCCCTTGCATGTACCTGCCATTCTCACAATCCATTCAGTTTCTTGATTTTACTGGACTTTCTTGCAAGTAAAGTTAACTTCACTAATGGTAAACTCATGTAAGTGCTTCGGTTTATATCACTGCAGTGTATTTTTTCATACGTGTAGCATCTTAAATTTTAGCAATCAATATACCATCCCTTGACAATCACAGGCAGTTGTCCACCTGAAAAATGAATAATGTTGAGTTGTAAATAAGATCCTTAACCAACTAATACTTACTAATGGACATTTCCTAATTCCTACTTCTTTAGCAATTAAGATGAAGTCTTTATAGGTTCGGAGGATTTTTAGTGATTTTTTGCAAGATTATTCTAATTGCTTCAACTGACATTCTCAAATTACTGCAAATAAGAAATTTCACTTATAATCAAAATACGATGGACTTAAATGATTTTTTTTTTCAAACTCGTTGTGCACAGTAATGTAAATAAGATGCCATAAACTTATTATTGGAATAATTAATAATATCAGTATTCGAACCTTCTGCAACTATAATCCAACCGAAATTATGTTTTAACACATCTTGTATAGAAGGTTTAAAGGCTAAAATTGACAATGCACTCTCCTTGTCCTGAATGTTCGCTCCGTAGCATTCCTCTTACCTTCCTTGTACTATCTCCCCTTATAGGGTAATTAGAAAATACTGCAAAAGACATGTAAATATTATAAATATGCCAGAGTTTGGGTGTCATTAACTCCTTTTTCTCAAACTTGGCAAGTTGAATCCCATTTTGTATTAACAACTATCAATGATAATCAGTAAATGGTTATATGTTGACAATGTGCAGATTCTGAGCTAAGACCACGTAGGCTTTACAGTCATCTTCTAAGACTCCATACCTACAGTTTTTACCCACTAAATATCCATTTGCTAGATGCTAAAATAACTATATGTTGCAAAAAAGTACTCAAGTTGGTCATCCAACGCAAAAAAATTTGTCATCTTATTGAGAATATTTTATAGGAATGTTATGTAAACTTTTTTCTTCTATGATCCAACCACTAGTAAGTGATATCACTAGCGCATTTTCACTGATGACAAAGAGTTATCTATAAGTATACCTTCCTGCTATGCAAACATATCTTAGTTCGGGAGTATAAACAGCTTTTGCACAATGCTGTTCAACATAATTCAAGAGCCCTCTTGTTTGATCTGTCACTCCTGATACACCTTTTGGTGGGGGACTGACAAGGAAAACATTGGACGGTTATACACTTGCAAACAAAAAACAATTCGTAAACCATAAATAAGTTTAACTAAGAATAATCTAATGAGCACATGAAAGAACAGATGTAGAAGTGAAAAAAAATAAAAAAATGAAGGGAAGAAGTACTTATGGAATGATACTTACAGATGTGGGGTTCCTAAAGTCAATAGCAAGGAAATATCTGATGGCTCGAATTCTTGTAAGTACACACGTGCCAGCCATCCTCCTGCTGAGTGCCCAACCAAAGATATGTTTGCACCTATGATGGGAAGTGCTTCACTATCAGAATAACAAGAGATAGCTAGTTTATATAGAGGATTCAATAAGTCAATTCTAGTTCCCACCTACAACAGCATGATATAGGTAATCTAACATTTCTTGTTGAATACAGAGGATTTCATAAGACAATTTACTTAGAATTATAATATTGGAAACACTAGGCCACAATTTTAACCAGATTTTAATGCTATCTTTCCCTGTTGTGGCATCAAATGCTTTAACATATGAGATCAAATGCTCGATGCAGCGAGTAGAAAAGATTATCTTATTGAAACAATATTTTTGAAGGCATCAGTTAAGGAAATAAGAAATAAATGAAGAATTATTCTCACTACTAAATGAAAAGATCAATCTGGAATAAGAAATAAGGCAGTTAAAAGTCAACAAATCCCATTAAATAAATGGAGAAAT
The DNA here is from genome assembly GCA_903798255.1 of Fraxinus quadrangulata. Lineage (NCBI taxonomy): Eukaryota > Viridiplantae > Streptophyta > Magnoliopsida > Lamiales > Oleaceae > Fraxinus > Fraxinus quadrangulata. Next base: position 23,761 of record CAIGRB010068136.1, read on the forward strand.
AAGCTAAGAAGTCATTAACAATGCACAAAATGCAACCGGCATTTGATAGATCCATCAGGTTTAGATAAATTCAGGTTCACTTATCCATAAAGCAACGGTATCAAAGGACTCAAATTGAATTTGGGCATAATAACTCGATAACCAACCAATTTTGCATCATTTCATATAAAAAAAATAAACAATTAACTTATATCAAATTAAAAGAAAACTTGTATAACAGTTGTAACTAGATTACAAAAACCTTGAGCTATTTCCTTTGCTTCATTCACTGCCTCATCGACCAGCTTAAGATACCTGACAAAAAATGCAAATAATATGAAAACCTTGAATCGATAACTGAGGTACATAAACGACCACCACAATGATGATTACAATTATTACCAGTCAAGAACCGGCCGAGGGCGCAGAGTGCCTCTCCAATAATTTGGGTCCACCAAGCCAGCAGCGTTTCTCAACCAATCAATTCTTGAAACCTTTGCAACTACAGTAGGAATCCCATATTCTTTCAGGATAAGAGTCAACTTCTGATAGTCATTTGTGTTGTTTCCTAAGCCCTGCAAAAAATAGGTTGCCTACTGTAAATAATGTCTATATGTTGCATTTTTTGTGTATTCTAATAACTAAAAAATATGTAATAAAAAGCTAAAAACCATGTACACCTTTGGACCTGATATTTAAGCTCTGACTCACCTACATGGACAAACCCTGGTGCCAACATAGTATTGTTTAAATCCATTAAAAGAAATACCCGGCAAGGAATTTTGCTAACTGAGGACTAAATTGGATACAAGTCTTCACGAACCATTTGATTGATACATTAAGACTATTTATTCAATATTCAAACCAAAAGATGCACATAATTGGAAAAGGTGATGGCGAAACAGAATTGTGTTCCAAACTCAACTCCATCATCTCTAGCCATTCACAAGTATACACAAACATTATGGAAAGTTATGCCAACAATTCCCATAATTCATGTACTTGCACCAGAGATCATCGAGACTGATGCTGCAAACTTCAGAGAACCGATGCAAAGGATCTCAGGAAAGCCCATAGATTCCAAATGGCGCAAGAAAAATTCAAGAATTTCGAGCAAGGAAGAGCCAAGAATTTTGTCCCCCAATAAGCCTGTGGCTAACAAATGGAACTGGCCATGAAAAGTGGATTTCATGCATCAGGGTGGGTTTAATTTTTATGTTTCATATCCCCACTCCACAGACTTTTTAATGCCAGATTTATTCAATATTCAGAATCAAAAGAATATATAACTCCATATTGGTACAAGTCTACAATGGGGAAAAAAAAAAGTAAAAATAAAACCTTGTTAGATAAATTTTGGCCATGAAAAATTCCAAGCAAACTAATGATTGATGCAACTGCATTTTCATCACCATTGTGATGAACATTCAGGATATATGTGTGTATATATATATATATATATAGAGAGAGAGAGAGAGGAGGAAAGTAACTGGAAGAATGACAGCAGGGCGGCAAGTGGAGGAGGTGGTGGTGGGAGGGGAAGATGGCGAGTCGTCAGTCCTCGAGATTGTAGAGCTGCATCGGCAACACCGCCTTGATTTTGTAAAATTTATCGGTCGTAATGAGAAAACTGGTGGCGGAGCCAGAGCCAAAGCCAAAGCCATCTTCCGCCGGCTAAAGCCCACCACCACTGATAGTCAGGCGCTTTTGTGGTGGTTATTGGTTAATGGCTTTTGGAGCTTTTGCTCTAGTAGAAGTAGTAGGTCTCTCAAGTCTCAATTTGATCCGTACCAAACCAATCCAACCAAAATAACCCCACGTTATTTATTGAATGTACGTGGACATGAGTGGGCGTTAGTTGGATTATTAAAAATCAAATTTTCAATAGATTTTAATAAAATTGATAAAATGTGTGGTTGAAAAATCGTAGATTCCATGAAATATGTAGTTAAAATTAATCGTTAACTTTGATTTAAATTACAATCTTAATTTATATCACCAAACAGTGGCTAAAACTATGCTTGTGCGAAAATGTTGCTTCCACCCAACATTTTATGGATACCTTTCAACGTCGTATGTTTGCATAAAATAAATTAAACAACTAAAGTGAAATGTCCATTGTCACCTAAATAACTTATTCCAATGCCAAAAATATTCACGATGATAGGTGTTAGAGCATTTTCAAGAGACTCTCTATTTTTAAAGAGCACATTCTATTATTTGGAGAGTATATATAAATTTAGAGAGTTAAAATTTTGAAGTACTCCAGCAAACTCTTTATATTTAACACTTAATTTTACTACTTCCAAAAAATATTCATTATTTTTCTTTATCTTTTATTTTAACTAGCTTTTTTTTAAGATTATTTTATTGTTTTCCTACATTGAAAATTAAATAGTCTCTTGGAGCATGATTTTAAATGTTGATTCTTTAAAATGGAGAGCATCTCATACTTAAATAGTCTCTTAGAGATGCTCTTATTGAAAATCCCATATTTTAGGAAACATTTGAATTTTATGAATTTTCTTTTCAAATAGTTTCATTATTAGATTCACAAGTCAAAATGATCCGATTGTAATAAGTAAGAAAAAATTATTTTCCTAATTTAATTTATTGACATCAAATCTATAGCAAACTAAAGTAATTAAATAAAAAAATATTATGAATAAAAAGTTTGTAAGTAATAATTAACAGCTGATTTTTCATATTAAAATTATCTTAATAAATTTAATTCATCGATCAAAATTTGTCATTAAATAAATGAATAAAAAAAATAGTCCCTTCAAAAAATTGTGAGAAATATATTTAAGATAACAATTGGATTTTCATTTAGTAATACCAAAAAAGTAAAAAAAAAATGACAAATTTAATTTATCAACGAAATTGTCATATACAAATAAAGTACTAAAATAATAAAAATAACATTTATCAACATAAATTTCATAAAAAATAATAATTGCCGATAATATTATTGGAAAAAAAAAGTGAGAGGATAACTTAAGTTACCAACGGAAATACTCTTGTCACTAATTTATTTAAAAAAAACCAAAATTAGCGGGTATACACACCCAACTTTAAATTGGAAAAATACAAGGAAATCCATTGTATTACCAAGTAAAGAAAATATCTTTTGCAAATTTCATATGGGTCTGAGATAGTATTATGGTACTTAGTGGTTGGTTTGAGAGATGGGTGGTCACCAAATCATTTAGAAAAAAAAAAAAAAAAAAGCACAGAATATATTAAAAGATTGAGAAAAATTTATGAGTGATCAATAAAGTACAATAATGCTATACGTACAGAATATGGTTCACATAATTGTTACCGGATGCCCGATGTGGAAAATAATTTTTTTTAAAAAAAGCTGAAATAGAAAACATTCCAATCTTATTTCCCCAAAGTCAAAAATCACCCAAACCTTCTCCCCATAAACTCCGGTGCATGCAGTGGCGGACCCTTCCAAATGACCCCACAAAATTTCCGTTAAAAAAAAAAAAAAAAGTTGTTTTGACCCCTTTACGATCTACCATTATGGAATGCAAAATAAAGTCTAAATATTATATTCTTAATACCATTTCAAAGTGCTTATGACCTAATTTTTCACTCATTAATGGTGTGGGAAATGAACTGTAGCAAAAGTTACGAAGTATAAAAGTAAGTTATTTCAAACTAGTATTTCTAGAATTTTTATAATACGATAATTTTCGAAATTCGCTGAGGATCGTATACTATCCGAATCCACAAGTTTTCTACGTCATCTAAAAGCTCGTTTCGAGAACTACATTATAGTCATATTGCATGGTCCAAACAGATATCGAAAATAGTTAAATATGCGTCAAATGTATGTTTTCAAAGAGGCGTCATCTCATTTTTTCTTTAAAAAATTTCAATTACTTCATTAACGTTTATTATTTTTACACGATAATTTAAATATAATTTATTAAGAAATTTTACATGGAATATGACGTCAAAAATTTTAGGATCGTCAGGGATTAAATGTAATAATCAAATTACTCTTGCTTTGAATTTAAATTTCATTTACTTCCTAGATTAAATATATTTCAATTCATTTACTTTCCATGTCAAATTTGATTTATTCACCATGAGTTCAACATCTGTCGGTGGTAA
>CAIGRB010068136.1:43726-74716 GCA_903798255.1 Fraxinus quadrangulata
AAAAAAAAAAAAAAAAACACACTTTTACATGGCTAAATTTCTATGAATGTTATATACAATAATATCTATTGGAAAATAAATTATCGAACACCATCTCTTCTTGTCTGGGTGGAGTTATGTTGCAAATTTCACTTCCAAGATCAAGAGTTCGACACATTCCATTTCTCTATAAGAGGTATTCTAAAATACCTCCTTTTTAAATTAAACATTGGACATTTTCAAACATAATTCTTTTATTGAATCTTACGGTATAAAAAATGATCATTGAACATCGCCACCCTTCACCTATTTTAGACGAGGAGCATTGGTTCATGTTTGATCGGTAAATTAGGAGTCATGCACTGGGAATTTGGCAAGATTTAAAATTTATTTTATTTCACATAAATAAGTAAAATTTATTTAATTTTATTTTAAGGATTCAAGATAAAGTAAGTATAGACGATTATGTACATGTAATATTATCCAAATAAAATATCTCCCTTTTTTACTTAAATATTCGAAATTTTTTCTATGTTCTTCTGTTAATTATAAAGAAATCAGATATATTTCTCACTTCTTTTGACAAAGGGGAAAATATTAAAATGGCCAAAGTAATAAATTAATTAATATGTTGAATTAAAATTTAAATTGACAAATAAAGACAAGTTCATCGTACTTTTAAGTTGAGTAAAAACTTGAATCCAATTGCTAATTCCTCCGCTAACTTGTTAGAGTTCGATCTTGACCAAGTGTTCTAATTAAGTTTTAACACTTTTATTTTTAGTTTTTAAGTTGATCATTTGGTCGATCGTTGTAACCAATTCTCACAATGATGAAGATAAATCGAACGACAACTTCAAAGATAAAGTTACGATCAAATTAAGCCCCCGTTTGGCTCCTAATTCTCAAAAATTTATTTATCTCTCTTTTATTTTCAACCACATTTAAATAATAAAAAAAAACACTATTCCAAAAATTATAATTGAAAATAATGGAAATCAAACGAGAACTTAAATAAAGCTCAGAATTCAATTGATTTTTTAACATTTACTGTGATTTTTATTTTGAAAAAACTATATCAAGTTTACTATTAAAAACCGTAAGTGAAAAAGACCATTGTAAAATTCTAACGCCAATGAGGAAAAATGAAGAAGGAATAACTTCACAAATATCCTCCTTTTGTCCAAAAAGTTCAAAAATATCTCATTTCATAATTTTTTTTAAAAAAAAAATTGCCTATTTTTCATTAAAAAATTTATATTTTACCTTTACCTCCTTTTATTGTTCTTTAAAATATACCTCTTTTTCTTTTAAACTAAAAAAATAAATAGTTTTATGTGATAAAAAAAATAAAAATACCAACTTGGATTTTTTTTTTTTTAATAGTTATGAATGTGTAATATTTGATTGTAACTGAATTTATAAACCATTTTTCGAAAATTGCACAATTCTTACACACTGTAACAATGTATTAGCATATTGAAATTCGAATCAAGAATTTATTATAGAAAAAAAAATATGAACACTTTTTCTTCAATGAATGCACGCGCGCACATACAAGATTGATACTTGCTTAGAAAAGAAACCTGGGGAAGGGACTGGCAAATGTTGACAATAATTTGTAGCCACACCAAACAAATGCAACAAGAAGAAAAGATTGCTACAAAAATCTGAATTCAGAATTAAACAGCAGATTCATCATTCATGTGAGAAATTTCAAGTTCCAGCCAATGTTCATCCATTGACAAAGCTAGTGTTTGCACATTAGAGACGACTAAAACTAGATTTCACGGATAATCTTCGACAATCATGAAGGAGAAAAGACAAAAGCAAGATGGATAGAAAGGCTTTAAGAGCCTATTTGGGATAACTTACCTTTTTATAGAAGAACTTCCTCAACAAGCCAATTTGGGTCGGCCTCCTCTAAAACTCTTCTAATCAGACAAAAATTCCAGAAAAATCATCCAAATAGGTCAAAAGCAACTTCTTAGCCTCAAAATGACAGTCTAGCTCTTCAAAAGTCATGCCAACAAACCATAAATGTGCTTGCAAAATGTGCAAATGAAAGTAAAGAAAACCTGCAGGCTGCAACAAAATGTTCTCTTCTACCAAACACCAACACAGAATGGGAATTATTCACTCAACTTCATTCTTCTTTATTGCGTATCTTCAAACTGTAGGATATGAAAAAAGTCTTGTCATTTAAGTTGTAAAACTATAGTAACCTTAATTATATTTAAATGGAAATACAGTCCTGAAATCTCATCATTAGGAAGTGATCCTTAAAAAAATGATGCCAATACACACGCATTAGAAAATAACCGTAGAAGGTTTCTGTACAACATCTTCAGACATCAGACATGAAGATATTGCATTGCATCTTGTGAATCTCAAATAATTTGGATCAAAATTCAATCTTTGACATACATGTGCAGTCAAAGTTTTATCATCTACCATTTATGCACGAAGAGCAAACGAAAAATTCATTTCATATTAGGCTTAACACAAATGCATATCAGGCTTAACACTTCTATGGAAGATTCTGTAAAGAATGATAACAAACATGGAGACATGTAATGATATGAAATTGCAACCAATAAACAAATAAGCCTTCATTGCAATAAATCAACAACATGACAAACTAGTCATTCTCAATAAACTTGCAGGTCAAATTTTCTAGCGTCCATAACATTTTTACCTTGGGGATAAAAGACAGCAGTTCAAGTTCTGTAAAAAAGAAAAGCCATAACAAGAACCATCTTTTAATCCTTCTTTTCACCTGCCTGTACTTTCTGTTTTTTAGCCGTGGCCTGTGAATACAAGAATGTGCCGAATATTGCAATAGCCGATCCAAGTGCATTCAATGGCCTAACTGGATTCCTGAAGACCAAAACAGTAGCAATGATTACAACCACTCTCTTCATAGTGTTCCCGACTGAGAATGTAAGCGGGCTAATGTCATCAAGTGCTTGGTAGGACGATTGATTATAGAGATGGTAAAACAGTCCAGATAACATCACCCATATGTAAAATGTTGACGGGTTTCCAATAGTTGCAATAGCTTTATGATACCCTGCAACCCATTGAGACCCTTCCACAAAAACAGCCACTGGAAATAGATAGAGCAATGAGATAATACTAATCCAACCATACAAATTCAACCCATCAACTTCCTTGAAATTCTGCAAGCTCTTTTTCGAGTAAATGTTACGAAGTACAAATCCAACATTGCTTATCATAGCACCCCACAAGCCCCCAAAATTGAAGGAAACTTCAGTGACAGCAGCCAATGAGCAACCAAAAACAATTGGGAGAATTGATAGCCACACTTTTAATGGATATGATTCGCCAATAAACGACAAAAACACCACTGAAAAAACAGGCTCTGCTGATTTAATTACATGAGTGAAAGAAACAGCCACTTTTGAGAATGAGACACATGCTGAAATGTGGCCTATTGTGTGGAAAAGTGCAGGTCCAAGAAGTGCAACAATAAATGACTTGTTGATTTTCGGGCAAGGCTGAAGCTTTAAAGACCAAAGAATAAACATCCAAACAGATCCACAAAACAATTGAAATGATGCAAGAAACCATGGGTATGGGAAAATATTCAACGCCTTCTTATTATAAATGTTAAAAACAATGTTCTGAAAGTACCATAGACCAAAAATAAGAGCTAGCTTCAGATTCTTGTTTGGCTTTGACACTTCAATTTCACCATCTGGGCTGGCTTCTTGTGGGCCTCCAGAGGCTGCTCTGGCTAAAAATCTTGAAGAAAACCCAAAAGGGGTTGTCAATATTTTTCCAAAATCTAATCTTGATTTGGAGATCTGGGACAACGTTTCTTCAGAAGGCCTAAACAAGACTCTATTATTAATTTTTGAAGTGGGTTTTTTTAATGTATGAAAGGCAAACTGTGAATTTCTGTGTCTGTTCACAAGATTTGGATCCAAAAGTGAAGCATTCATGGGACATTTATGACTGGTTTTAGAGAGAGTGGCATTTGAGGAAGGAAGAAGATTCAAAGACAACATTTTTACAGTAAAAAGGAGAAAAGGAGTCGAGGATTCCTAAGAGACTCTGCAACTGAAAAGTAAAAAGCCAGAAATTTGATCTTGAAGAGTAGAGGTTGGTTACTCAATATTATCGGTAGGTTAAGGTATGTGGTGTTTTATTACATTTAAAAAAAAAAAATTAATTAATTTTTTTTGGTTTTTTTCCTGAAATAATCTTTGTTTGTTTGTGTCAGTTCAGATTTGCAAAATTGCAATGATATTTTAAGTAAATCGCACGTTCCTCGAGACAAATAATAAATAGGAGGTGGTAGGTGATATTTGTAGGTAAGACTGCACTTTACATTGTAGTAGTTACTCCATCGCGTGAGGTGGTAAAGAGTCAGAAATGAAGTGGGGGGGAGAGTTCAGGTATCGCAAGTTTTAGAAGTGGAGAATTTAATTGAATCTTTCTAATCGAAATTGAAAGGATTCGTTTATTTTTAAAAAAAGTTAGAAAACGGGACCAAAATCGAGAATCGTTAGATCATGTTTATAATTTGTATAATATTAGATGTTCACGAAATTATGTTTCGAATTTAAATTATCGCAAATACACGGTTCGTTGACAAGTAATAAAGTAAAAATTCTAAAATTTCGAGTATCGTTCCCACGAGAATTGATTTAACTTGATTTTTATTACGCGACTTTAACCGAATCTATCAAATTTGAGATGAATTTTTCAGATTTTATGATTAAACTAAGACTAACATGCAATTTAAACTAAAATTACGAACTAAATGCAAAAATATCGTTTCAATGCAAAAGATTTAAGTAAAATTACTGTATGAAAAAGTGCACTAAGATCCCGAATCACCAAACGAAATTCACTTTTAATCCCTATTTCACAATTCGATAACACGATGAATTGGTTGAAGAATCAATGTTTTTAACTTATCCAACAATCTCTTTCGAGTAGAATTGAACATATTCTAGCATACCATTTGACTATATTTTTTATGGCAAATGCAATATACAAGAATGCGTAACGTTTTATAAATACTTAGAGATTCACGTAAAGTATAACTGTATATTTCTATCCCCTATCAGACCCTACGATAATTTATACGTTGTAGAATTTATATTCCTTCTTTCGAATGCATAATATAGATCACTCAAACTCACATAATCACATGCATTTAACTATGGAGGCGAGAAAGTGTATATAAATCATTCAACATCCATCAATCGTGTTTGAATATCAAATTGCAAAATAGAGAATTAAAAGATCATATTGCGAGGTTAATCGTTCACCTAGTACATATTACTCTAGCCTAGCATGGTAGAGAGAAGAAAATCAGAAAAATAGATGAAGAACGACATCACCCCGATTAATCTTCAATTGAATCTTCGTTTTCTTAGAGTTATTGTTCATGTTCTTGCCTCTTTTCTCTCTCAAAATTCTGATAAAACATCATCTTCCTAGTTCTGCACGGCCCTAGGGTTTATATATCCATCACACGATTTGTTTCCATAGGTGTTTCAATCAAATTAGGAAACCAGAAATTTTTTCCACGATTTGGCCTGGGTGGGCGCCCAATACAAAATGGGGCGGCCGTCCAGGCAAAAGTTTTCCTTCCTATACATGGGTTAGAGGGTTGGGCGGCTGCCCAGTTATAAGAAAATCCACGAATTTTCTTTCAGTAATTTTATCTTATCTTTCTCTCCCGATATTCGATTGAGGTGATTCAAAATGCCTTAGAAAGCTTACTTCAAAGGCTACAAATCTTCCAGAATATCAGTCTTCAAATTCGAACGTCTTCTATGTCAAAAATGAGTCTCAAACTAAGACTGAGAATTCAAAGCATAACTTTTTCGACTGGAAGTTGATTTGTGATAGTACTTCGATTCTATTTCATCCATTGGGCTTCTTTACTCATCCAATTGATGCCCAACATTCTCAAATCTTCATCGTGGGATCGACACAATTTTTCAATATTTGCAATTGAGTCCTCAAATTTTCATTCTCTTCCATTTTGGTCCCATTTTCTCTATTTTTGCATACTTTTCATTCTATCCATCAATATGATCATACAAACACAAATTACATAGAATTAAGCTATATTCAACATATTAAATTTCAATTATCCATATTTGTAAACTGAAATAAACATGTAAAAGCGCTCTTATCATTAGACAAAAGAATACCGACGGAGTTGAAAAACAAATGACATATTTGTAAATTGACGTACCCAATCCAATCAAAATTACTCTATTAACATCATCTCATATTCACGTGTTTCAAGGATTTTGCATTTGTTTGGAGCTTTATCTCGAGGGTTTACATTAACTCATTTATCCATTGCTAATGTAAAAATTGCATATACAATGAGTAATTACTTACGCATTTTTTATATTGTCAAGATGAGAGCGAACAAGTCAATGGCACCTCATATTCTTGAGACAAGATGGTCAAAGAATTTTCCGTGTTCGGGTGGCTCTTGTGGCCTCTACTATCCTCACCATTTGTTACAAACTTACAACCAAACCAAGGTGATCATGGTTTCTATCACACTGAGAAGAAGAAGTCATATGGACAACGGATGCACTCCTAGCTATTGTGGCTATCCTCATCGATCCACTATACCGCCTCAAAACCGAATTGTCGTAACCGCTCATGCATGTGTAGAGGTAGGTGAGTAACCAAAATATCCATGTGGAGCCAATCAAAATCAATGCCACAATGGAAAACCAAGGCTTGGAAATGTTTGGCAAGAAAATATAAACAACGAGAAAAATTCCACCAGTTGTTACACAGAGGCAGAGAAGGGAAGATATTAGAGGAAACCTAATGTCTCCTTCTCATCCATCCTCTATATTAACAAAATCTCTCTCTCTCTCTCTCTCTCTCTCATTCTTCTCCTTTTCTTTGTTGATTTGAGATACATCTATTCAAGAATCTTTCACTATTTATACGTGCCTTTGCAAGAATTAAAAAACAAAAAGTCGAGAATGGGCATAGGCGGAACCAAGAAAGTAACTCAGTGCGGGTACAATTAATCGATGGTGAACATTGAGTTTTTTATTATGGATTTAATGACGATAAAAAATATAAAATAATATTACAACAATACTGAAAATGACATAATTTATAAATTACACTTATTCTTTGTGAGTTTTCATATTTTGATATCGTTGTACAATAACTTCATTATCGAGATTAAAAAATATATCTTTCTCTACATAAACAATTGTGCTATCATTTATCTACTGATCACACATCCAATTACGCAATCTATCATTTACAATGCTCGTTGCAGAAAAGATTCTCTCCACAATAGTGGAAACAACTGGTAGAATCAATGTTAAAGTCAAACGTTTGTAAACCAATGGATATACTACATTTTTTTTGTCGGAACTAACTTTTCTGCAAGATTATTCAACTCTTTGTTAGAGAGCATGTCAAAAAGATAAGTTTCAAGTTGATCATGAAGTACAACAAGATCTACTATAGAGAAATCTAATGGATAAAGCTCACCAAGTCGAATCAAATTTTTCTTGTCAAAATAAGAAAATGAATTTTGTGGACATAAACAAGCTACACAAATGAGTAACTGTGTATTTACCTCCGAGAAACGATCATTTAATCCTTGAAATTGTAGATCGATGACAAAGTACAACAAATCTACCTAATAATGATGTAAATTTGTAATTTCTGGAGGATTACTCTGTGGGTGACCACGAAGTGCATGACGTACAAACATATCATTCATGCCGAGTACATCAATAAAATGTTGTTGACAGAAAGAACATACTTAATCCAAAAAGGAGTCTCACCCTTCATTTCTCATTATTTGGAGTCATCGTTTGCATAACTTCACCAATTGTATTACATTTATAATATCTTGATCTTTCCTTTGCAATGCCTTTGACAGTTCATTTGAAACCCCCAAGACACTTCTCATCAACTGTAGATTAAATGCAAAATCAAATGTCTGTATCAAATCCAATAAATTTGTGGCATTAGATCTTTGATCACAAAAACGAGAGTCATCTTCAACAATCATTACAAGTACATCACTAATAGAAGAGAACGCGGCAAGTAAGCTGACCAAAAAATTATAATGTGAACCCCATTGTATATCACAAGAACGTTGAAGGGTTGTTTCTTGATTAAGTTCACGTCCACTTAAAATCTCATCTTTCTCCAATGCATCAACAATAAAATTTGATTGTTTCTCTCTCAAAGATCACAAGGTTTAGAATATGCTCAACAGTATTTGTCACGTTACCAACTACACGAAAGAAGTTAGTAATAGAAATATTCTTCTTTGCAACAATTACAAGAGATAGTTGGAGTTAATGAGTAAAACAATGCACATGGATTCTCCTTTAAAATGAGTGATTTCAGATCATAAAACTTACCTTATATATTACTTGCCCCATCATAACCTTGTCCTTTCAAGCTAGATATGCTCAAGTTATATCTAGAAAATACCTTTTAAATTGCTGCCTTAAGTGATAGAGCTGTGGTATTTGTAACATGTTCAATCCCTTTGAAACATTCATTCACATGTCCACTGTTATCTAAATAACATAATACAATTGACATTTTCCCCTTCATTGACACATCACAAGATTCCTCAACTAGAATAAAAAATAATGAATCGCCAACATCCTTGATGGTAACATTGATCGTCTCAATAACACAAGTATTTACTATATCCTTTTAAATATCAGGTGATGTCAATTTGCAATTTAGATGAACATTTCTTAATGTGACAACATATCTTCATTATGAGCAGCCAAAAATTCCAAATAGGACTAAGAAATTACTTGGATTGAGAGAATCCTTAGATTCATCGTCATACTGAAATGAGTGTCTTTGTTGCAATAGAAGCTGAACACAATCAATAGATGCATTAAGACGGGTAACACATGCACTTCTTACTTGTTCTGACTGATTGTAGAAAATTGGTTGAATGTGTTACTCTTGATTCATCAAAACTTCACACTTAATGCAAGCTTGATTATGTGCACTATCATATTTTTCAACATGAGTATGAAGCCTTTTCAAATCTTTCCAATATGTAAAACCTTCACCAACAAAAGACACACATCCACATTGCCTTCCAAAACTTGTTTTGAAAAGATAACAATACAAACAATAAGTAGCATCTTTTTCTACAATGTACTCCAACCAAGAACCGAACTCTTTAAACCAAGATGGATTAGGTCGTCTAACTTTTACTCAAAATTGTCATTTTGGAAAGTCATGATCTTGGGGCTGACAAGGATCCTTTAACATATATACTGTTCGAACTTGATCTTAGGTGTTAGCTTAGTAATCCAAAATGGGTACCCTTAGACCATGATCAGTTGGAAATTTTGTGACATCAAATTCCACATATTCAACATCCCCCATCAACATTTACATTGTCTATATTAGTTTTCCTTTAAAAGAATCTCTTCATTTCATATTTGGATTTAAACATTAAATATCCAATCACTACTGAGAGCAATTTACATAGCAATACTATAAACATGGGCGAAGTAACAATACTATAAGCATGGACAATTCACATATCAATTCACAATGTAATTCACCGGACAATACTAATTTCAGAACTTATGTAGTCCCTGTTTGACACCCATTTTGGGTAAAATTTATTTTTTGGAATAGTAATTGATGAAAGATTGTGTGGTTAAAAAGTAAGGAGAATTTTTGGGTTTATGTGTAATATTATTTTATTGATAGAATGTGTGGTTGAAATGAAGAATGAGAAATAGAATAAGAAAAAAAATGGATTTCAAACAGGGGAGTAATTCACACTTCACAAATTACAGTGACAGAGTAAGCAAAAACTCATAATCACAGAGCCAGGCAGACAGGCAGCAATACTGGAAGGAAGTCTGGTAGCCAAATTAATTGTACAATAATGTGTATGCAGTAGGCTTCGAGAAATTGAAGAGCAAAGTGCTAATTTTGTAAATAAAAAAGTAAAAAAATCAAACATTATCAGAAAACCAACAAATCAACATAAAAAAAAAAAGATTAGGTAGGAAATCGAGGAAACCTACATAAGCTTCGGGGTTAAAGGCTTCACCTAATCATTTTTCTTCTATTGTTGTCGATTGCCGAAGAATCGCCGTTGTCTAGCGGTTGCGGACTCATCGTCTACTATCGTCTAGGGCTCAAACAAGGACAAAGGCGAGCAGGAACAGTAACGAGTTCAGCCATTCAGGTTGAATGAATTAGTAATGGGTATGGGTTGTGAGGAAGAGCGGAGCAGCCGGGACTAAGAGGCGGAGACGATGAATTGAAATGGGTATTGGTCTGGCCGTCTGGATTTTTGAATGAAATGGATTGGGTTGTGCCTAATTTTTGGTCGTCTGGGTATTGGTATGGTTTTGGGCTTTACAGTTGGGATATTCATTAAAAAAAATAGGCCATTGGGTTGGGCCCAAAAGTTCAAGCATGCACTGGAATTCATTGGGCTCCATCACTGAGAATGGGTGGTAGTTTATGATGTACAAATGAAATGACACGTTTTGTTGAAAACAATAAGTAACAAACATATATTTATTATAATTGAATGATAGATTATTTGGTCGATCAACAATTTAGCTAGGAACAATAAAATGCGATCAATGATGTTGTTTAATATTATCCTTATCTAACTAGGTCGAGAGCGTTGAAGTGCATTGTGACGACACAGAGTGTTGAGAAAGATTCGGTAACTCAAAATAAGAAAGTCGAGAACAATTACGTCAAGAAAAAGGATCAAAGTGAAAAAGGTTGAGGACAATCCATATATATTAGCATTTGATGCACTTATAGTTTGTGAAAGAGGAAAATATATACGAACTTGCTTTTTACCATCTCATTTCCATAATCAAGTACAAAGTTTTTTCTTTCAAAGTGCACCTACAACACCCCACTCCACCCCTCGTCCCATGCGCCCACACCAAAAACTAGAATATGTGACACTCTCTATCTCATTCCCTGTCTCTATTCCTTCTTTTAATTTGTCCGATCACCACCTACTAGCTCCGGCCACTATCACGAAAAATCAGCCATCGCCTTCCATTCTCACAACCAGTTGTGGTTCGACTTTAGATTCATCATTATCGATTTACAAAATATGTCACTAGAAGGGGAATGAGAGGGCGCCAAAGAGGAAGTGGTGGCTATTGTGACTGGTGGTAGAGATGGCGCTGTAGGGACGATGGATATGGGCGAAATATTTTCCGTCGCTGCAATAGTGTAGGCTAGAAACCAATTGTGGCGCGATGTTGTTTGTGTGTAGTGGGTTGTGGATCTGCGTAGTGGTGCTATAACGCTGGTGTTGATGTGTGGTGCAATTTTGTTTGTCTGGTAATAGGTTGCGAATTTACGTGGTGATGGTGCTATGGTGGAGATTGTGGTGGGGCTGTGGTGGTGGAGCTGCATTTTCGGTTCTGTGGTGGTGGTGGTGCAAGTGTGGTTAGTTGAAGATGGAGTTGAAGATGAAGGTGGTGGTATTGTGGTGGAGATAGAGGTAGAGGTAGAGGTGATAATGGATTTGAGGAGGTGGTGGTGGTTGGAGAAGACGGCGGCGGTGGTGGTGGTTGGAGAAGGCAGTGGTAGGGTGGTGGTAGTGAGGTGGTTTGAGATGAACAGCGTTTGTGACCAATTTTTTGTAACAGTGACCAATAAAATGGATACAATGACCAATTGATAAATTGAGACTTATAAAAATGTGTGATTTGTGATTAAATTTGTAAATGTGACTTACATTTTATGTCTTGATGACTATGAAGTTGTATAATTTGTGATTAGTACGTAATCGTGAGTATAAATTGTACGTTATTGTGACTTGAACCAATTTAATTAATAAACGGTCATAAGTGGTCACAAATGTGATCATATGATTTTTTAAAGAATTTCACAAGTTCTTAAATTTGAAGGTGTATATTGAAATCATGATAATTATGTATTTTTTCCTTTACAAAATTAATTATAAGCAATAAAAAGTTATTATAGGCTTATAAGTTATAAATTATAATTCCATTGTCATCGTTTTACGTGAAATTATTCACATATGATGATAATTGATAAGCTTTCATGTTTCACACAATCGCACATCCATTCCTGTAATAATTACCCAAGGTTTTTTTTCATTTTTCCACAAACTGAACTCCTGCAAATCTATTTAAAAGCTCAAACAAATCTACAGTTTTATTATCAAAACAAGCCCATGGCCATCACTCTTGCACATTACAACTTATAGACTTCAGCTACATTTATACCCTTTAAGTCAAAAAAGTTATTCAATTGTGTTGATTTTGTATTGCGAATTGTTTGAAAAAGGTGTTTGGTGATAACTACATGTACCCTTTTGTTCTCTAAGCGTGTGCCCAGTTGTGCGCTGAGAGAAGGGAAAATACTTCATGCAAACGTGATAAAAAAATGGGTATGTGATGGATTTGTGTGTGATGAACACGTTGATGAGGTAATATGGCTTTTGCGGCGAGAATGGACATGTTAAGAAGGTGTATGATGAATGTCCTCACTGGGACTTGGTTTCCTGGACTATTTTGATTCAATGGTATGTGGATAACGGGATATGGCAGGAATGGGTTAAATTGTTCTTTGATATGTGTGAGAGGGATATCGATCGGATGAGGAGATGATGTCCGTTGTGATTTCTGTGTGCATAAAATTGGGGGATTTGAGCTTGAGGAGATATGCAATTAAGAAGTCAATTTTGATGTTTATGTATTTCAAATGTTGGTGATATTGAATCTGCTCACAAGGTTTTTAATCAAATGTCGTGCGAAATGTGGTTTCTTGGAATGCTATGATTTTGGGGCAGGTAGAGAGTGGGGATTATGATGAAGCATTAAGGGTGTTCCACAAAATGAAGAGAATAGGGATTGATCCAGATGAGGTTACTCAATTCATGGTCCAATTTTGGGGTACTTAAATTGGGGAAGTGGAATCATGATCATGGATTGGTGGCTAGGAAAAAAGGTCAGGTAAGGTAGACGCGGCTGGACAGATTATAGGGGACAACTTGGTTCAGGCAGACACGTCTGGACAGGTTGCTGGGGACTATCCGATTTAGGCAGACACGACTAGACTGATTGCAGGAGACATGTTGGTTCAGGCAGGCTTGGCTGGATAGAATGCCCGATAATGTGCGGGGGGAAATTCTAGTTAAGTCAAATGAATTGATAGACCGGCAGCTTGCCAATTCTCAACATGCGCTGCATACAGAGTAGAATACTACCTCTATAGAGCAGCTAACGGTCTGAGATGAGGTCCTATTCATTGAGGTAGTCAATAAAAAGACAAGGATGCAGCAAGGGAAGAAGATGAGATGAATAACACCAGTTCTAGTGTCGACAAAGGTGAATACTCACTTGGATGTCTCAGGGTACTTCGAAGGCAACGAGCAATGAAAAACCTAAAGGAAATCTAGAGGAGCAAATCAAGGGTGTGATGGTAATAGATAAAAAGAAGGGAATTTCCCTTGCTTCGTCGTCATGAAGAAATCGATTTTTGGAACATTAGGGGATTGAAATGTCCCCTCAAGCTAAATAGGGTTCAACAGTTGATGAAAACACATGATATTGGCGTAATGGGAAATTTGGAGACAAAACTTGGGCCGACTAAGTTGCAAAGAGTGTTAGGAATAAGTTTGCGGGACACTTGCAAGTGAATAACTTCATCATGCATTGTGCCGGTAGGATCTTGATTTTGTGGGATCCCTTGAAGGTGGACGTGATGAAATTGGAGATGACGGCACAAGTCATCCATCGCATTATTACATGTGAGGTAACTTCCATTTTCTTTCAAGTTAGCTTTGTACATGCATTCCATACTATAGTTGCTCGTAGGTTTTTTTGGAATAATATTAAAGAGCTTGGAGCCAATTGCTTATTGTCGTGGTTGATTATGGGTGATTTTAACAACGTGCTTAAGTTCTATGAAAAGTGTAATGGAGCGGACCATATGAGATTAGGGACTTTGAGGATTGTTGTCTTAGTGTTGGACTAACGGATATGAGATCAATTGGGTGCTTCTACACATGATAGAGCTTTGATTAATGATGTTTGGGTACAATCAGAGATTCATAGCATTGATGAATTTCTTCCGTCGAGATGTCTTTCGGATCACTCTCCATGTATTGTATCACTTCTTCAACAAAAGGAAAGCAAAGAAAACCTTTTAGGTTTTTCAGTATGTTGGCAGAGCATGAAAATTTCCTTGGCTTTGTACAAGATTGTTGGAACAGAGACATGGTTGGTACGAAGCAATTTACTCTTTGTAAAAAGTTGCAAATCCCTAAAGGAATACTTAGGAGGCTCAATGACAAGCATTTCTCACATATCTCCTCTAGAGCCGAGAACGCATCTAGAATTTTGAAAGAGACGCAAGTGGAATTGCAAGGTAATCCTACTTATGTTCATCTTCAATGCAATGTGGCTAAATTGAGTGAAGAGGCCATGATTCTTGATGAAGCGGAGACAAGTTTTACTATCAAAAAGCTAAGTGTACTTATCTAAAAACTAGTGATAAGTGCACAAAGTTCTTTCATTTGGTGGTAAAAAGAAATAACAAAAGGAACTATGTTGCAACCGTTTTGAAAGGGGATGAGACCTATACTTCTTCTCAAAATAAAGTGGTTGATGAATTCATCTACTTTATAGTGACTTGTTGGGAAAAAGTTGCCTCGTTCAACCTATTGAAGCTGAGGTTGTGAAGAATGGACCCGTGCTAACGGAATAGCATGCTTCGTCACTCATTCGTGAAGTTATGGATCAAGAGATTAAAGGGGCTTTGTTTAGTAATGGGGATGACAAATCGCCGGGCCCGGATGGATATACATCTTGTTTCTTTAAAAAGGCATGGGAAATTGTTGGATGCAAGTTTAAGAGGGATAAAAGAGTTTTTCAACTCTTCCTCTCTACTTAAGTAAATAAATCATGCAATGATTACCTTGGTGCCTAAGACAAATCACTCTTCTTTCGTGGGAGACTATAGGCCAATTGCATGTTGTAATGTATTTTATAAGGTGATTACCAAGATTCTTGCATCTTGGTTGGGGCCTATACTTGGATCTATTGTTGATCAAGCACAAGCGGCATTTTTGGATGGAAGAAGCATGGCCGAGAATATTCATCTAGCCCAAGAGCTTTTGAGACAATACAATTGGAAAAGAGTTGCCCCGAGATGTTTTCTTAAAATCTAAGGAAAGCATTTGATTCGGTGAATTGGGATTTTCTCAAAAGCGTGCTCGGAGGTTTGGATTTTCCTACCAAGTTCATTGATTGGATTATGGAATGCATTTCTACTATGGCACGTTAAAGATTACGCATTTGGCATTCGTCGACGATTAGATGCTTTTTGCAAGGGGGATTTAATTTCAGTTAGTATTTTGATTAATTGTCTTTCTAAGTTTGGAGATATGTTGGGACTTAAAATGAATGCTAGCAATTCAAGCTTGTATACAACGAGTATTCATGGGCAAGAATTAGAGGATATTGTTGCAATGACTGATATTCCTAAAGGATCTATGCCGTTTTGGTATTTGGGAATGCCACTTGCAGCGGAAAAACTGAAAATTAGCTCATATGAAGTGTTCTTTGATAAATTTTCAGCTTACATTTATGCATGGACAAGATCTCCACTATCTTATGCGAGGTAGAGCGGAACTTGTTAGAGCCGTATTACAAGGTGTGGAGTGTTTTTGGCTCTCTATATTCTCCATTCTATCTACAGCAGCTTAGAGGATTATTAAACTATGCCGAAATTTTTTTTTTGGTGCTAAAAAATCGATGGTTGCATGGAGTTCCATTTTCTTACCAAAAGAGGATGGAGGCCTTGGTTTTAGAGATATCAAAAATTGGAATTCAGCTCTTTTTGTGCCTCCTTGGTTTTAGAGATATCAAAAATTGGAATTCAGCTCTTTTTGTCAAAGCCCTTTGGAATATTCATGCAAAGAAGGACACACTATGGATTAAATGGGTTAACCACGTATACCTTCAAGGGAAGGATATTTTGGAGTGCACGACAAGGAATAGTGATTCTCCGCTACTCAAAAGAATGTTTGAAATCAGGGACATTATGTTGATAGTATATTTAAGTGGATAAATACCGGCTTAACGAGTAAAATATTGACAAATAGCATATTTGTAGCACTGATACCGTATTTACAGGATATATACCATATTTACAGGACAAATATCGTATATGCAACAGATACCATATATGCAAGACTGATATCTTATATGCAACATATACCGTATATGCAAGACTGATACCATATATGCAACAGATACCGTATATGTAACTTAGTGAATTTACAATTTACACATACTGTATGTGCAAGTAATAGAGACACCGTATTCACATGTAACATTATTAGTAACTTATCAAAAGAATAGAGCAAATAATTTTATTAACTGCAATAAAATAACAAAACAAATAATTTAAATTGCAGTAAAATAAATTCCAAATCGAAGCATGTGCAAACACAGTTTCCTTAAAATAGATTCGCCCCCTCACCGTACGTGCTTGAGATTTAATTTGAACGTCTGCTTTCCAAAATACAACGGTAAAACAGTAGATTCTAGGCACTACAAATACTATTTCGGCGAATTGATTTAGTGTCTGAACAATACCACCTCCAAGACTCAAACAGAAATTACAATGCATGCAGATAGAACTTAAACTGTATGCAGAATGTATTTTCAGATGAATTCGTGTGTATTTAGAAAAGTGAAAAACGAGATATATAAATACTTGGCTCTAGAGAATGTAACTTGCTCATTCATTTAATGGTAATTATTGTACCCGCACTTTTTGATTCATTTTGAGTATTTGACTTTGGGACTTTAGTTCCTATCGTTTGTACATCTCTTCTTTTTATTAGCCCGGGTATGTTCGGAATAGTTGTATAACGATTAAAAAAAAAATCTAATTGAAGTTGACGGGTTTATTGGCAATGCTCTTATCGATATGTACCATGTATGCAAAGTGCGGAAGCATAGATGACACCTGTAAAGATTTTTATACATATAGCACTTTCATTGGAGGGTTAGCCATGCACGGGAAAGGGGAAATGGTGCTTAAACTATTCTCAGAGATGTTGTGAATTCGACATTTATTGGTGTTCTGACTGCATGCAATCTTGCAGGACTTGTAGACGAAGGCCATAAGCATTTTGCAGAAATGTCTTAAGTTGTAAACATAAAACTTAAAACCGAACGCCGTGGCTGCATAGACAACCTTTTGGGTCGAGCAGGGTTGATCCTGGGTTCGTCGAAAACATGCCTATCAAGCCTGATGTGTAATTTTGGAATCGTTGCTTGGAGCTTGCAGGATCCGTGGGAAACTTAACCTTGCAGAAAGAGTAATGAAGAAGCCTGTAAAGGTAGAACCAGAAGAAGATGGTGCATACGTACTCGTCAAACATTTATGCGTCTGAAAAGAAATGAAGGGATGCATTTCAGGTGAGGAAAAGAATGAAAAATCCTGGATGCAGCTCAATTGAATTGGATGGTGTGGTTTATGAATTTCGTCGGGGAGATAAAGCGCACCAATAGTCGAAAGAAATACACGTTACTTCATAAAATGAAACATCATTTTGATAAATAACTTTGCATATTTACCAGTAGACAATGGATGATGACGGACAAATGGTTCACTCCATAATGATATAGAAGAATACACACCTGTTTTTGCAGATAATTGACAGTTTAACCGCACTCTATTGTATCTTGAGATAAGTTTACGAATAACCAATTTGCACATGGTGGGGTCGAATATATTCTTAAAATACATCATGATCACCACGTAATTTAAAGAATAATACAATCAACTTGCCTCTTAATCAACATATTTTAGTGAAGGAATTGGCAGTAGGAAAAGGCTAGCTTAATAAGCCTATTCTTGATACATCGTCGAG
This sequence comes from Fraxinus quadrangulata, assembly GCA_903798255.1. Lineage (NCBI taxonomy): Eukaryota > Viridiplantae > Streptophyta > Magnoliopsida > Lamiales > Oleaceae > Fraxinus > Fraxinus quadrangulata. The sequence goes on from CAIGRB010068136.1 coordinate 61,656, forward strand.
TAGTTTAATCAAGTTGTGACAGCCTGCAATATTAACATTGTATCCTTAATGTGAAACCAATTGGCCCTTAAAGAAATTGCAAAGTCCTTGTACACAACGTCAAATATTTTCATATTCCCATCTTAGTAACGTCCGCAAGAACAATCTCTTGTCACGATATTACAGACACATCTGTAATTTTCTTCTCCTCGCATAGGAGGATCAAGACCAAACACTCATGATATTTGGTTCTTCAATGCCGAGCTCTCCAATCCAGCTTTCCAATTCCGCTCCTGGTCAACTCTCACTTTCCCACCCTGATGTGCACAAGTCCATGCACTCGGCCGGCTCCCTGGCGACGGCCTGGCCGAAGAAACTATGCGACTTTATCAAAATAAAAGGCAGTCCGACATCCAAGAATGCAGGGCTGACTGAAGAGAATCTACAAGAGCTCAATAGAAGAAACGCAATTCTTGAGACAAGGTACTCTACAAGCAGCCCTTATTACAAGGGCCTAACAGATTTTTCACTTGATATCAATAGAGAAAAGCTGTCAGGGTCCAGTCCTGGAAGAGAAAGCCATGCAGCAACTTTTGTAAGTTCTGCATCCAAATCGAGTTTCGTAGTCCTGGTGCGAAAATGGAGTACTTCTTGCTATTCCACGAAAAACCATGAAAAAACCTCTTCATCGTCAAGTTCTTTCTGGAGTAAGAGCTCCAGACACAATCGTGCAGTGACTTCCAATTCATCATCCTTGAAAGCAACTGCTACAGGTGTGATAATAACAAAGATTAGAACTAAAACAACAAATGATTCAGAATCAGAGCAGGAAAAGGTCGGTTTTACTGCCAACGGGAACGAAGTTGCTACTGGTTTTTCAAATAAGAAGCCCTTGAGTGAGAGAGAGCAAGAAATACCACCCAAAGTTCCATCGCCAACTTCACAACCACAAATATCATCACAAACTACACAAGACCTGCTTTTGCCACCATCTCCACCACTACAAATACCACCACCACCTGCAAAAACACCACCTATGGAAGAAGTGCAAACTCCAGCAACTGCAGATGCCCCACCACAAATATCATCAAAAAATACAGAAGACTTGCTTTTGCCACCATCTCCACCACCACTTGCACAAACACCACCTATTGCAGCAGCTCAAACTTCAGAAACTGAAGAGGTCATCCCAAAAAATGAGGAAACGAAGAGAACGGAAAATGATAGAAAATATGTATGGGCAGACAACTATAGGCCCTTTTATTTGCAAGATTTTCTATGCAATCGAAGAACAGCACTTTGGCTACAAGATGTGGTAAGCAAATTTCTCACCTTTCTTGTGTTTTTGACCTTTTTCACTACAACAAAAGGGGTTCCTATAGTGGTATTTTTGCACTACGGCAGGTTAAAGCAGAAGAACGCGGTCACTTCATTTTTGAAGGCCTGCCAGGAGTGGGAAAGAAAACTATGATTTGGGCTTTGCTTAGAGAAGCCTTTGGAGCCGACAACATACAGGTGAATTCTACAAAATAATATACTAATAAATGAATAATATAGTGATCTTGATTATTGTAATTTGCAGAAATAATATGCATCTAATAGAATCAAATTTAGGATTGATAGTAAGTGTCGAAAATTTCTAGCATAAAGATAATCCTTAAAAATTTCTGTTTGTCATCATGCTATATATACCATAGACCATAAAAATGTAGCCAACACCAAATATTCACTATACCATTCACCGACACTGTTGCATAGAAATCCATCAACATAAGGTCAAGTTTAATTATTCTGTTACATAACTCAAAATTAGGTAGCTAAAATCAAGTTGCTCTTCATTAACATAGAAAACACATAGAATAAGTCACAAAATTAAGTTATAACCAGATATGTATTAGCCTTGAATAAGTACTGGTGAAATATCAATATGGGAATTATTGTGTGTCAAAGCTAGAAGTCCTTCCCACGTTTATAATTTCTTATACATTGATATTATATATTATATAATCTTATCATACAGGAATGGACTTTGTAATCCAAAGTGTCTTCAGGTGCTGTAAAACTCAGTAAAATTCTTTGAGTATCCTGGATTGATGTCCAAGCAACACTTTCCACATGAATTTTAGAGATTGATATCCTTTTATTTATTATCAACAGGCAAGGGAGGAGTGCAAGGAATTTTATTTGAAGGTGAACTCCATGTTTATATTTACATAATTAAGTGCATGGATAGAAACTACACTATATTCTTTTCTCCAAATCAATATATAAATGGCATGCAAAAACATGACAGCTTTTTGTAGTGAATCATTTCTTCTTTCCTTTCTTTGTCAGTCTGTCAATAGAGTTAGACCAGCAACTAGGCTAGCATAGTGAAATATCCAGAGTTGAATTGCTTGGAGAATAAAAATTCACAACAGAATAAAAAAGTCAATACCTTTGTCCTTCACCTCAGTTATGAGTCGACAGGAGAAGTAGAATTTTGCCGGTTAACAATTTCGATTTTGTGTGCTTGAGATGCATAGAACTTAATGAGCTTTCAAAGCAAATAGCAAAGTCCATACTCTTAAAGATTCAACAGCTTGAAACTCATCATGAGATTCTATCAGAGCTTGTATACCCCCAAAATGTGCTTGCTGCTCATGAACTCTACCACATTGCACATACTTCTCACTGTCAAAAGTAGACCTGCCAAAATTTAAAATAAGATAAAAGCAGGAAAACATCCTAATTGCTTAGCAAGACTATCCAATTTCTCAACAGGCATATGAATTCGATAAATGTTGACGGTGTATTCATCACAGGGAGAAGGAGTGGGCAGTGTCCTGGTAAATTTAATGGTGTCACAACAACACATTGAAGTCAATTTCTCTGAACTAAAAGGATACGAGAAGCACATCCTTGTTGAACTTATTAAAGAGAGAAGTACCAAGTTGTCCAACAAAGATTTGCAGAGAAATCACGGGGAATGCAGAGGTAATACACCTGAAATAATCTTTTAAGAGAAACTATTTTTACTTGAAAAAATGCTGAGAAAATGACAAATTATTTTGTCCACATAATCTTGCAGCAATCATTCTTTATGACGCGGACAAGATATCTACTGATACCCTGACATATATCAAGTGGATATTAGAGAGGTTTAAGGGCTGTAACAAAGTATTATTTTGCTGCAGTGATGTCTCAAGGCTGGAGCCTGTAAAGTCACTATGCACTGTGGTTCAACTCCTCCCACCTTCCATTGAAGAGGTAGCAAGCTCATATGTTTTAGGCATATTTGGTAAGGTGGATTGGACAATATAAGAAAAAAGGAGGAAGCTAAAATCTTCTCTATTATATTGTCGAGACCTGTCTACATTTGTCGTAAATGCTTTACGTCTCAAATTCAGCAATCACTCTTACCTTCGACTTACTTCTCGCTTCGACTCTTACCTTCACTTTTACTTCTCTCTTTTCTAGATTGTAGAAGTTTTGAAATTCATTGCAAAAAAAGAAGAAATACATTTACCTCACCGGTTGGCGGTTAAGTTTGCTAACAGCTCCAACAATAACCTGAGACAAGCCATACGCTCATTTGAAGCTACCTGGCACTTCAAGTAATGCTCAACTACTTACACGTGTTTTGTGTATTCTTGAAGTCAATGTTCTGTTTTTCATGGTTCCTAACCTTATTTACGTGATGATGTGGTTTCAGTTCATCCTTGACTGAAGATCAAGCTATTAAGACTGGGTGGGAAGATAAAATTGCAAATCTTGCTAGAAATATAATACAAGAGCAAACCCCAAAGCAGTATGTGTGAATTCTAAAGCTTTGTAATTCTCAGACGTGGAAAATATCACCGTCTCCTCATTAATTTTATATATGTGCATGTTTGTCTAAGCTTAAAAAATTTACATACAAGTAAATAAATTTTAAAATAAAATAATTTTTCCGTTGATCAAATTTCAAAACAAGTTACTTATTTTTAAAGTAACTCACTAACTCCAATCTTACTGTCAAAGTAAGTTAACATTTTTTTACTATAAGACAACAAGTAACCTATCTAAACATGTTCATACAAAATTTTATTTAAAATCCAAATCATGCTCTATTTAACTACTCATAGAAACTGTCTACACCCAGTACAGATCTAACAGTGAGAATCATTTACTTCCATAGGCTTTATATTATCCGAGGAGAACTACAAATTCTAATAGAGCATGCTGTAGCTCCTGAGTTCATATTCAGAGTAAGAGCATCCTAGTCCTTTGTCTTATCTAAGTACTTAAATTTCTATTAACCTAGCTCTCCTGTGCAGACCCTTGTTGAAGAATTGAAGAATCATGATGAGTGCTTGCAGCCACTATTTTGCAATTTGTGTGATGAATACAGTGTATGAAATCCAGCAAATCAAATAATTTATTTAAAATTCCAAGATATTTGATTGTTGATACATAAACATAGCATGAGAAATAACCATTTTTTCTTTTGACCAGAGAAATCATGAAGCTAAGAAGCTTATGGCCTCTGCATGTGCATGGGATCAACAAGCGGAACTTAGTAAAAGAGAAACGGATTCTCGAAAGAATGTGGAACAATTTATGATGATTGAAGGTAAGATGAGAATTCATGATACCAATAACAGGACAAAAAAGAATTTTATTTTTATGTTTTACCACTTTACACGTATAAAGGCAAGAAAGTAATTATCCAAGAAAGGATTAGGATAATGTTTTAAGCATGTGTAAAAGTCACAAGGACCTGGAGAATACTTGAGTTTAACTTGACATGATTTTCTCCACAACTATGCACTTACGTCAAGGAAGGATAAAAAGTACTTACATTCAAAATCTTGATTCTGAAAGGTATGACAAAATGCTAACACACTTATGACTTTTAATCAGAAACATTGCATGCTTCTCAAGTGGCTTTTAGATTCAGTCTTTCGTTCAAAACCATCCATCTGAACATCAGAATTTGAACAGTATTTAGTAATTAATTTAAACATTAAAATACCAAGTACTCTAAACATCTAAATATCTGAACCTAATTATTGCTTTGATCTAGATTTTGGTGCCTAATATCGCCATTTCATGAGCTAAACAGGGACATATTTTTGCCTGCTACATATAAACAGAAGGTCACTAGAAGCATGGTACTTTTCAACTTGATCAACATTAACTACATTAGAGAAAGGAAAAATCAAAGAATGGTTTTGCAAATTTGGGGATGTATTGTGCTAAGATTATGTGCTTAAGAAAAATTAGTTTGGGTTTGAGGAATCAGTATTTTAGGAACAAAGGAATCATTCAGGAAGATGGTTGCAAGTGTTAGTTGCCATCTAAAAGAGAGGCAAAGAAGAATAGAAAGAGAAGAAGAAATTCATGAAGCAATGAGAACTATATGTCTTCTCCTGAATATCATAATATCCCGTATTTTCATGCATTTTTCTTGGATGCTATTCTAATAAGCACTAACTTCACTGCTATTCTATCAGTAGAATGGGGACTTCTATTAAATAGTTGAGTGTTTTGTTTATTTATTAGTAGGTTCTCGTAAACATGCTACTCTTACATGTGGCTTTCAGCTTTTCTTACATTTTTACTAATACAAAAATGAATAGCTATTACCATTTCCTACTGACTAATATATCATGTAGAAAGGAAAAAAAAAAGCTGTGTATTACAATCATTTAGTCACAGACTTCAAGTACTCTTACATGCTCTTCTTCCATGTGCATAAATATAAGTAATAATAGTACAATGAATTTAAGTGTGCTACATGATTCACTTTCTGCATCTTTCTGCAGAGTTCATTGCGAAATTCATGAGCTGGTACAAGAGCTTGGTTGTAAAGAACAAGGAGTTTTGATCGGGTGCACTCTAAGGATGATATTGGCAGATTGATTTGCCACCTTTTATGTTGTGAATATAATTATAGAAAATTTCTTTGCAATCAAGTTTTATCTCATAACTTGAAGAATGCATATAAACAGTAAAATGAAAATTTTTAATAAATGCCTGAGTTTTGCATACATTGATACAATTGTAAAGTTGTATGTACCATTTGATTCTGGGAATTCTCAAATAACTGATTCTCTTCTGAATTTCCATGCTTGGAAGAACTGCATGTGATTCTGATAGGCACCCCACCCCACCCCTTCCTCCTCCCGATAGGCACCCCACCCCTTCCCCTCCCACTCCCATAGAAATCCTCCTGTATTCCAAGTGGAAATAGGGGCGAACTGTTGATCGTCCTGCGGTCACGAATAGCAAGCTTGAAGCTCAGACTTGAAGCAATGAATTTATTCTTACAACATCAAAAACCAGCATGTAATTCATTGTCATTTAACTAGCCAATGAAGTAAAGGGCATTCTTTTTTTTCTACCCATAATCAAGCATTATACTCAAAATCTATTTGAAATAAATGTAATAAGCCAAACAAATAGGAAAATGTTGAGCCATTTGTTCTAAAAGCTTTACAGGGTCACGTGTATATCATTTCAATTGTGTCTTCAACATGCCCCCTCATGTGTAGGCCGGTTTCATTTTTCCCATCAAAGGTCTAACGCGTGCAAAAATTTAATAAAAAGACCTATCCATTCCCTCTTGGTGGCTTTGAATGTCTACCCCACGCTCGCCCTCACATTGCCTCTTCAGTTAACAAGCCATGGACCAATGCTCTCTGCCTTCACTACCTGTCTTGGAGGAAACCCTATTTCCCAGTGTTCGAGAAGCAGGGAGGGGCATCCATAGAGGCCAAGTACCAGAATGTTGCTTCCAGTGTTGTTTAATTGTCATAGCTTACTGACATTTCGAATAAACTAGACATCCCACTCCTGAAACCATCTCGATTGCTTTGTGACATCTTGATGCTACCTAGCTTTGTGCCAACCAAATATTCTACTCCTAGATGAAACAGACAGCAATCTAATATCATTTTTGTCCCAAGGTCGGCATTTCATATGGAAGCACCTTATTGCACAAGCATATTAGGAAATAATCTCAACTCACTATTCACTCCCATATTGAAGAAAAATCTGAGATCAACCCTTAATTCCAGCATCAATTCTTCACTCTCTTTCTTTGTATACGCCTATTGATGTGGATTGCTTGCTTAGGAATACTCTCTTGTACTTTTGTTTATAAACGTCTAAAAGAGTGTACAAATATTGAAAACCAAATAAGTACAATTAACATTTTTCCATTCATATTTTCCTAGCTCTTTTCTCTTTGAATCCGAGGTACATAACTGCTAAGATTTTAGAAAACTTTAAACCGTCATTAATTAAAATACTTCACGAACCTGCAACAAAGTGGATTTCGAATTTTCTGGAAATAATGTTCTTCCTTAATAACACAATGTCCACTAAAAACTATAAACACTATTCACCACTTGCACCTTCTTATTAGCACCAGCTGTCTCGCAGGGGATGAAAGTGTATCTGCATTAATAATTGGCTGATAATGAAACAGGAAGAAGAAAATTCAGATGTTGTTAATATAAGAAAAGTAGATGAAGGAAAATGGGTTGACGGGAAACGATAGACGCGGCGGCGGCAGAGTCGGAGTAGGGTGGCGAGTCGGAGGGACGAGCTTCGACGGCTTTTTCCTCCTCTCTGTTTCTTTTATTTCCCTTCCTGTAGCGCAATTTTTGATACACGTTATTTAAAATTCATTTTTTTCTCTAAACTAGTTTTTGTCCCTCGGAAATCGTGTTATTTTTAAGGTAATATCAATATCTTGAATATTAAGATTAAATGAAAATTTTGTATTTTCATACTCGTATTTGTATAAAAGAAATAAATTAACAAATAAAAAAACTAAATTTGTCTGATTTAATTCATCACGATAGCACCACATAATATATTTAAAGACCATTTTAATTTCTAAGCGTGCTTCTAGTCAAAAAATGTGAGAATTTTTTTTTTTTTCATACTTTAGAATTTTCTCATTTCGTATTTTTTTTTCATACTTTAAAATTGCGTGCTTCTAGATTGCATATATAGGTTGTTGTAAAAGGGTTTTGCTTCGTTATGGTCTATCTTGTGATAAGTACTCTTGAATCAGTCTAACCTTCTAATATAATAGACTAATCTTCTATATGGAAGTAGTACTTTCAAATTTATATTTCTTGTAATGGTCTCATGTATCCATATTTAGATTTTTCTACAAAATTCTCTAATGCTAGATGTTATGAGGAGAATTAAGGGAGAAGAGGAAAGGAAAGATGAGAAAGGAGGGAGAAATAGAAAAAGAAGAGGAAGAGAGAAATTTGAGAAGAAATATATCATTTTTTATTAATTGAAAGTCTCTTTTATTACAGCACAATAAAAGCAACTAAAGTAAACCGAATTATAACATTCCTAAAATACGAATTAAAATTGGAAGCTAAACATAATAACATTCCTTCTAATGTTGCATCATTCTCTCCTCCTTCACCTATCAAATTCAATTCAGTATTTTGTTAAAAGGTTTACTTGTCTTTAAATAAGTTGGAGCAGTTAAAACATAAGATAAGTTCAACATAAATCTTCATATTTCATAGCTCCAAAATAAATAAAATAATAGTATAACTTTTTTTCTATTTCTAGGACTTCATCTCATAAGCACAACACATCTCAAGTAATTTTATCCTCACAAACCAAATTCGATTTTGCTAATGAGGCCACAACACTATCTTAGTATATTCAGAAAATATAGCATCAACTACTCTTTCATCTAAATGTTAGGATCTTCTCCTTTCAATTAAGTTTTATAACTCCTGATTGTTTAATTTTCTAGCAAAATTCCTAGCTAGTTGTCCACATGCAAATATGCAATGAAGTTGAGCAGCATTTTTCTTCTCTTCGGAAACCAATCCTCACCTCTAAACTTCTAGACCCACATATAAATAATATTTTTCTATCTGTCAATATTTTTGTCAATAAGGTATAAAAAAAATATGTGCTCCGCTGACATGGTGTTTGTTTGTGTCAGCGTAAACTCATAGAAAAAAAAAAGAAAGAAAGAAAAAAAAAAGAAAAAAATCATCGTAATTGTTAGCACTGTCTAAAAGAAAAAAAAGTCACCGTCGCAGACATGGTGTCTGTTCGTGTCCGCGCTTTGATTCATTAAATAATAAAGCATGTATCGAAAACTAAAAATGTATATTAAAAAAGTTGTAAAAGGAAGTTCGCAATATCTGTTTCTATTTTGTAGAATTTGATTTTATCTTCTCTGTAATAGAAGACAAATTCGAAATTGGATCCAAAACAGAAGGCAAGATGTAATATTTGTATATATTTATTAACTGAAGCTATGACACTGTTTTATGTTTGAGCGAGTTCTGAATTTGATTTGATTTTCTCTTTCTCTTCAAGAAAAGTAAATAACACAAGTCATTAAAAACTCAATATCTATTGAGCATTTAAACTCAAATGAAATGTCAATCAATGAAAATACTAACTATGTTTATATATGTGTATGAAAGAGAAATAGTTCAAGTGCATATGAAGTATAGAAAATTAACAAAATTTTCATAATTTATTTATTTGTTTTATTGTTGTTATGCAAATAATCTATCGTTTTGAAATGGGGATTGACCTATCCACGTCGTGGGGGTCGAGATGGTAGCGGGAGTTCGGGGGCAGCGCCCCTCATGGGGATTCGGTGCAACGCTCCCGAAAGGAATTCTGATTTTCATGTATGTATGGAATTGAACATTTTTAATTTTTTTGAATTAAATTATTAATTAATTTATGTGAACTGTAATTAAATAGATTTTTTGGCAAAAAAACAGTGTGGCTTTGCGCTGTACGGAGACACGCTGTTTTTTTCCTGTTTAAGATGTCAATTCATTAGCTTTTCCCTATTCGTGAATTAAACAATATTTCGGAAGGTTGATCCTGTGCGGACACTGTGTCCGCGCTGCCCGGACACCAGAATTTTTTTTTAGAGCACAAGTGCAATTGTGTCCTTGGTGTCTGCACATCGCAGACACCTTCTGTATCCCTTCAAGCTTTTTTCAATCGCTTAAACTTCTTGCTCTTCCAATTAATTTTAACAAAATGCAAATAATTAAAAATTATGGATCTAACAAAACCACCAACCCTACACGTAGAACGTATAAGTTTTGGACGAGGGACAGAGATATTGCTTTTCTGAAGAAGCTCGTCGAGCATATATTTTGACTGTCTATTATTGGTTCAATGAATGTTTATACAGTCAGATTCACTCTCCAGATATTCACAACAAACATAAAAATGAGAAAAAAAAACATGACAAATATATATGAATAAAAAACCTTTTCTTCTTCTTCTTCTTCTTCTTCTTCGTGTCCTCGTCACTGTTAGCTTTGTCTTAGTCCTCATCTTCCTATTCTCTTGAGAGAATGAGGGAAAGTTTGAATTTTTGTTGTATTTGAAGATGGAGAGCAGCAGTACCACGACAATTCTATATCTCCCGGGAATGATGTTGCAGTAATCTTAACTTGTATAATAACTTTCAAATATAACCAATAGTGAGAGAATAAACGTGAGAAAATTCTGTTTAAAGGAGATCGAACAAATCATTTGGGTTTTTTAGGTTCGTTTGTAGAGTAGAAGCCATGTTTGCTTCTTCAATACATAAATGGTACATGGAGAAGATATTTATAAAATATCCAAAGCAATTGGACGGCTGTGGAAAATATATGCCAGTTATTCAACAAAGATGGCTAGATAATATAGAAAGAATTATCAAATGTAATCTAGACTGTAGAAAAATCAGATGAAAATATTTTGATGTAAACTCGTTTATGAACAGTGTCAATGTGAACACGAGTGCTACAAAAATGAACAATGAACAAATGATTCCCTCTTTTATAGTAGGAGGAATTTATTTCAATCATTTGCTCTTTTTATTTAAAAACATGCGGTTAAAAAGTAATCTTTGAGCCTATTTTTGGTGTAGAATATATTTTTGTTGTATATTGATAGATAATGTGTGATTAAAAATAAAGAAAAAGTTTTCAGATTACGTGTAATATTATTTTATTGAAAAATGTGTTATTGAAAAACAGAAAGATTAATATATTTTCTTTAAAAGATAGAGATCAAACAAGGGCTAAAAAAATTGAATAATTCTACACTTACAGAACTATTCACTTATAGAAGACTTACAGAAAATAATTTCCAAAAATACCCCTTATATAAAAATTTGCAACCAGAGCCACTATAATTAGTAAAGAACTTTATTCAAATCCCCAAAATTTATGAATATAGAATCTTTCATAAATTTAACTTTAAATATTATATATGATTTTATTGATCTAAGAATCTCAACATATAATCAATTAAATTGCCAAAGAGAAGATCTAAGAGAATTCTTTACATAATACTTAGACCCAAAATTAAAATGTAAAAATACCTACATAGTTAAACAAAGAATTAGATTAGAAAAAGATATAGAAACAAGAGTTTTCGATTTAGAAAGAAGAATTTATGAACTAGATATAATTATTGAGGAAAAAACTTTAACAAAAGGTAGTCAATTTTATACATTCTATTGTAATCTTTTAAAATTTCGCCTGCTCACTCTGGTATAATTGGTATCAGAACCAAGGTACGAACCTAAAATAAAAATGAATATAGTAGACGAAGAAAACATAATTGAAGAATTTTTGACGAAAATTGAAAAACATAAAAAATCAAATTATCTTTATTTACCTAAAAATAGTACAAATGAAAGTTTTGAAGATGTATATAAAATATTAGAAAATCTAGAATATAATATACAAATAAGTAATGCTCTATTAGATAAAAATCTTAAGAAAAAAGATAAAATTATAATTAACTCATCTCAAGATTTTAGGATAACACATAAAAATTTAGATAAAAGAAAAAATCATGAAATAAATCAATATATGATTACATAGGTTGAAGAATTAGAACAAAAATTCTTAGAATCTACTGGTGAAGAATATGATGAATATAAAAAAACAGTTAGAAGAGTTAACTGAGAAAATGAAAAATGCAAAAATGAATACAAATTCAACAACTAGCCACAATATAAAAACAGAACACAATAGTGATGAAAAATACGATTATCCCTATGGTACACCAATACCTAATAAGGATGGTATTAATCAATATAGAAAAACACAAATGAGATATACTGAAAATATAAGAAAATAATTTGTAAAAGAAACAAATTCAATGAAATCTTATAATGAACAAATCCACACAACAAGGATATGGTTAGACCTAGATTGTGTAGATAAAGATAAAATTATTGAAACATGGATAAAAAATACAGATTTAGCTATACAATTTAACAAATGTGAAACATATATGGCATTTGGATTTATAGAACATACATTCAGAGGAAGTGTATCTGAATGGTGGAGAAACCTACCAGAAAATATAAAAATAAGAATAAAATATGGTAATAATACAGTTGAAGGGATAGATAATATGAATAACCTAAATGAACAAAAATATATAAGAAATATTAAAAAAAACCTGAAAGAGCCTTGAGGACAGAATTTCTAGGATATAGATATGCAGCAGATGAAGAAACTAGAAAACAAGAGGAATATAATGAAGGAATGATAGCTGTGGAAAATTTAAAAATATGTGATATGTGTGAATTAGAAAGATACACATGTAAATTTGAAAAATTATATTATGTACTAAACCAAGGAGATTATCAAGAAAATAAACCAATACTAAGATCTTATTTTATAAAATTACCATTCCCTTAGGGAATCAAGTTATTAAAAGAATACGAGAAATTACTACCTCTTGGAGAAGATGATGGTATAAATATAGATAGTCTTAGAAGTAGAATTCAATTTACTAAAAGAATGATAGGAATCTGGTATAGAAAAGTTTTAGAAAATAAGAAAGCATACAAGATAAGAAAAATTCTTTGTGCTTTTACAAAAATATTGGCAAAATTGAACAATTTGATTGTCATAAAAGGAGATATAAACCTTATAAGAAGTGCAAAAGGAAATTTAAGAAATAAAATATGTTTAAAAAATGAGGCTTTAAACCACATAAAAAAAATTTCAAGAAAATAAATTGGACTAAAAAGCCCAAACAAAAATATGTCAAGAAATGTTTTATCTGTAATGAAG
>CAIGRB010068136.1:79486-97577 GCA_903798255.1 Fraxinus quadrangulata
TATTATTATTATTTTTTTTTCACTTTTTAGCCAGCTCCATATGAAATCTCCGTCAATTTTCAGTTATCTAAGCTTCGGACGAAATTTTAGTCTTCAATTTCAAGTATTTGTTCAATGATCGAAAGGAGTCGCAATTCTTCCTTGTTATCATCATTCTCCATTAACTAAATCCACCTCCCTTTAAGATCCAAGCAGCCAGTAGGAAAAATCCGAGCTTCGAGCTATGAGTGTGAGAAGTTCGTACAACTTTTTAATTTTAATCACGTATTTTATGGGTCTCACAACTTTTAACCACATTTCATTAACTTTCATCAAAATTTATTAAAAAATTGATTTTAATCCTCACAAAACAGGGATTAGATATAAAATTTTGCATACCTCAACTTATTATTATTATTATTTTTATCATGGTCCTAGTATACATTAACTTTTTGTAATTAGTTGTAGTAGATTTATTATACACAAATATAAATTTAGCACGATTGCTCTTACTTTTTATCGTATTGTATTAGGATTGCTAATATGTAAATTCAAATTGTTCAATCATTTTTAGCTCTAAATGTTGATCTTCATGGTTTTCATCTCAATTAGAGATTGCGACCTTTATGAACCTATTACTATTAAACAAGAATAGATAAAGAATTTTTCCCGTTTGAGTCTCATTATTTGAAATTTTAATGGTTGGAATAGTTTTTTATGAAAATTATGTGATTCAAAAATAATAAAAATTTTGGGATTATGTGTAATATTATTTTATTGAAAAATATGTGATTGATAAGAATAGAAAGAAAAATAAATTATAATTTTAATGAAGATCAAACATGATTTCTTATATCCACCCTCAAGGTCTAGGGTTCGAGACTTGTAACCTATGATGAGAAAAAAAACAGTGTAAAAAGCAGAGGTACTTTAAAATACTTCCATTTTTACTTCGGACGTGGATTTTCATTTGTTTTATATAATCTTTTATTTGATTGCATTTAGAAAGATAAAGTGATGTATATTAAAATATGTGATTGGAAAGTTGTAAATCCCATATAACATGTAGTTAAAATTAATATTAACTCTGACTTGAATTTCAATTCAAATTTTTATATGGATCATGCTAAATTCCGAATTGGAACTATGTTACATCTGGTTCTTGCAAGATTAGGGTACGCTAAAATTTGGATAAAAAGAATGAAAATGTTAAAAACATATCTCATGCAAAATAATACGAATGCAATTTTTACTAAATTGATATGTACATATATATATTGCATAAGAAATTACCATTTACAACCAAGTGATTAATACTTTATAATAAAATTTACATCAAATATTGGATTATAGTTGTACACATCATATACTTCCGTTTGGATACAAATTTATAAATCAATCGAAATCAAATATTAATTTCTCATTATTAACCGCATATCTCGTGAGATTCATTACTATTTTTCCTAGTATTGCTCTTTATAAATCAAATATAAATTTGACAAAGGGAAGTATCATATAATTAATATAATACAATACATTGCACCAAATGTAATGATTAGACTTTCTAGAATCAATGTTTAGTTGTTTTGTTAATTTAAAGACGTAGGGTGCAAAAGGAAGGTAATGATAGTTACATTAATCTAACTTAGGTTTGATTTAGCATTTTTCTTGTTCTGAAAAATGAGTGTTGATTTGGACTTTCTACCTAATTTCACCTATTGAGTGGACAAAGATTAGAAGAGGTAGAGATAAAGAAATCACACCGCAAACGTTAACCTTAAGCTTTCATACAAATATAAAATCCAAACACATTAGCTAAAAGCAATTTAAGAATTCACTTCTCAACTTCCTAAAATAGGTTAATCTTTTAAGTTTTGGCATTTGTACCGAAAAAGACTGCCCACCCTGTCGATAGATCACTGTTGACAGTGTGTGATTGGTGAAAAAATTGTCTCATTTTTTAAACGGCCAATGACAGAATGTCTGGTATTCTGTCAAAGAAAGTGTAAGAATTTTCTATACAAGTAGCATGGTTATAATCTTTTACCATAATCATGTCCCATTTGACTGTTAAATAACCCACCTAACACGTTAGCCATTGACAATAGAAAACCACAAGTTTTATTCTCTATTACCGTTGATTATTGTTTAACCCACCTTGTCAAATATGGTAGAAGCATTGCAATGCTCCCTGAACATGACATCTCGATCTGTACCGACGTTGTTTGGGCTCGACTGGAAGGCCAGGATGGATAGAAAGAGAAGTCGATTCGAAGCATTAATTTTGTGCATTCAATTTTCTTTTGAAACTAATGATGCTATACAAAAAATTCTTCTTCAATAATGTAAAACGTAAAAATGAGCTCATTATTTTCATTTATGTTGGTAAATCTTGACAATTTACAAAGAATTATTCTCCGTAGAAGATATGTATATTCAATGAAGGATTACAGAATTCTTGCCTTTGTCATGAACTGTGCACATGCATCTGCCCGTGGAAATGGATCTTTTCATTGCAACTGACCTATTAAAATCCTCTTGAGGAACCAGATTCCTTCCACGATTGACATTTCTTCATTCGCATGTCCTCATCAGCTTCTTCGATTCGCAAAATTTCACCAACTGAAAGATTGTTTTGAAACAAAAATGTACCTATAGAACTTGATCTGGTAAAGTCGTTAACATCTTTAGGATCAGTAGTCCTTGCAATGTTACTATTTCTTGTTTCTGAATCCTCCGTATTGGTATTAAGTGGAGAGGGGCTCTTTGGTCGAGTATCATCAGTAACATGGCTAACAACCACCTCGTCTTGGTGATTACTTTCACGATCACGATCATCCACCACCACAATTAAATCATCCGAGCCTTGAATTTCAAGAGATGCTATGTTGAGAGCCAGTGAATTCTGAGAACTCAGAGTAGATAGAGGTACTGCATTCGTAGAAGTAACGCTGGCACGACAAAGAGGACAATTTGCATGAGACTTTAACCATGTATCGACACAAGGAAGGTGAAAAGCATGGCTGCATTTAGGCAATAGTCGAAGGCTCTCATTTTCTTCGAATTCACTTAGACAAACAGAACACTCAGTCCCGTCAATTAGACCATCACCTTTGTTGTACTTAAAAACTGTGATAGTCTTAATAAGTGCCTCATCTAGTCCATTTGAAGTAACCAGCCACTGATCACGATTCGTTTCATCACGAATTTCATCCAATTCCACACTCGCACTCGGATTATTTCTTCGCCTGCAATATCCTGTGACAATGGTATAGTAACTTACCAGCATAAACGCACTTGCCACGATGCCAATGATGGCGATAACCAGAGGGGAAAAAGGAGTCCCGGAATCATCGTCCGATGGAGGAGGAGGAGGAGGAGGAGGGAAGATTATGTAGCACCACTGTGGACAATACATGTTACAAATTCCTTGTGAACAGTCCTTATAACTATAAGGTGCCCAAGGATTTGTATTTCCAACAGATCCCATGCCCAAGAACTCTATAGTACTGTCAATAAAATTTTCAATAGCCTATACATCCCCTTGGGGGGGCGGGTAGTCGACACCAGAGCAACAAAGGACTATCTAAATTGATTCGTTTTTGCCAATAAACTATAGGAGAAGGGAAGAAAGGTAAAGAGAAGGTGAAAGTTGATGTATCCTGACATATTCTTCTTCTTTTTTGGCTTTGTTCCTCATATTCTTGCTTTATATTTTTGGCTTTTCCTTTGGTGCTTTTAATATTCACCAGAGATTATGGTTAGCTGACCAAAGATATGTGTTTGTGGAGAAAATTATCAATCAATTCTAAACTACTGTCCAAGTTAGTTGATGGATCTGAGTGTGTAAAGTACATCAGATTTGCAGAAACACCAAAAATAGTGTGAACTTTCTGTCCCCACAGAAGAAAGTGACAGAAGAAATGCCTATTACTTAAAGCTAAAAATACTTCAACTGGTGATATGTATGGTTTTTCTTAAGCTTCTTGTTCCAACCATGCTGGTAAGCTCCACTCTTAAAAACGACGTGTACAGAAAGTGTTTTAAAATGTTTATAAGTTCATTAGCTAACTTTAGCCCTGGTTTGATTCTCGTTATTTTTAAAATACATTTTTCACTCTCTTATTTTTAACTATACATTCTTCAATAAAATAATATTATATGCATATCCAAAACTTTTTTCTTATTTTTTAATCACATTCACCATATAAATACTATTTATTGAAAGTAGCATTCTCCCAACTCATTTCGTCGAGAACGAGATATGGTTACAACAATATTGAGTAGAACTCAATCTTAAAACTAATTTGCCAATGAGGGTTTTCGAATGATTTATAATTACAAACGTACATATCAAGTCTTAAGGTAGTGACATGACACGATTAGATTAGTGGGATCTACGTACATGATCAAATGTCTACGAAAAAAAACATGTTCTTTATCGTAGAGCTTACGAGAGCACGGAATACAAGCATGAGAACCAAGGAATGTTGGGTTTCAATGCACTCTAGACCTATAAATTTCACTAAACCTCACCACAATCTCTGATGTGTCGGATTGTAATGAGATGTCAATATTTTATTTGCGAACAGCTAAGAGGACAATAAAATAAAATAGAAGATCTAGCCTATGTTAGAAATTGAAAAACACGAGCACAATTAAATGAGTTGTTACGAGTTTGATATTGCATCTTGAAATCTCGTGTTAAGAATTTTCAAATAGATAAATGACTTTTCCACAAGAATATGAAAAGAACAAAGTAAGAAAATCTAAAGCTTTTAACTTTGAAGCATTACCTGAAGTAGAATATATTCTAGAAAATTGGTCATCGAAACACATGTTTGTCACCGGCCAACAAGTGTAAAGGAATAGAGAGAATCGCCCCTGCGTTGAGGACCCCAAATTAATATAGAAATGAATTTAGATTGGCTATATCAATATGAATTAAATTTATATTTCTAATATAAAATATAAAATATGATTTGAATTTTATTTATTTATTTATTTTAATGAAACCGGCTATGGAATCAAGACACATGTTTGCCTCAAGCCTCAAGGTGGATGTCTGCCCTTTTCAAATTCAAATTTTCTTCTGTTTTTTTAAATTGTTTTTTTATTTTCTTTAAAATAAATTTTAGTGGCTCAAGCTCTGATTACATGACACTGTCAACTATCAGGCCAACACCCTCAAGGTTTTAACCACCCGCCAGCAAAGGCAAACCAGTCCACTATGTGGCCCAATAGTAGAGTAATGTTATATGACACTGGTGGTGCTGAAACACTATTCTATGGACCACACATGATAAGTTCAATTAAATAAATCTCATAGCATCACATCACATTTAATTGAACTTATCATTTAATGCCACATATTCGCCATAGAAAGTTATGTTCTAGCACAATTGGTGCTAAATAACATTATTTTTAATAAGGGTAATTAGCACATAACGTTCATATATTTCATTATTATTGTGGAAAACGTCAAATACTTTTTATTTTTTGGCATTTCACCCTTATTTCCACCTTTCATTGCGCAAAATGTCATTTTTACCTATTTTCTCAATTAAAAATTATGAAATGACGAATATACTCATCTCTTTAAATAAAACAAAAAGAAAAAAAAATTAATTATAAACACAGTCCCATTTTTTTAAAAAAAGCGCAAATAAGTCACAAATAAATTATTAAAAGGGTAATTAGTACATAATGTTCATTTCTTTCACCTCTATTGCGAAAAACGTCCATATTTTTTTTTTTTTTGTATTTTCACCCTTAATTATACATTTGATTGCAAACCATCATTTATATCCAACTTCATCCAATTTCTCAATAAAAAGTTGTAAAATGATGAATATACCATCCTATTTAAATAAAAAGTTAAAGAATTAATTGCAATCCTAGTCTCAATTTTTTAAAAAGTGCAAATGGGTCCTAATTAAATTTATTTAAAAATTAAAAATTAAAAAATGCAAACGAATCTCAAATAAATTATTAAAAAATAGAAATTAAATTTTTTTATTTAAATAGGATGGTATATTCGTCATTTGACGACTTTTTATTGAGAAATTGAATGAAATTAGATAGAAATGATGGTTTGCGCAATCAAATGTGTAATTAATGGTGAAAATGTCAAAAAAAGAAATGTATAGATTTTTTTCGCAATAACGATGAAAGATATGGACATTATGTACTAATTACTCTTTTAATAATTTGTTTGTGATTTATTTGCGCTTTTTAAAAAAATTTGGGACTGTGGTTGTAATTAATTTTTTTCCTTTTTTTTTGTTTTATTTAAAGATAGGGGTATATTTGTCATTTCATAATTTTTAATTGAGAAAGTAGGTGAAAATGATATTTTGCGTAATGAAATGTGGAAACGAGGGTAAAAATGCCAAAAAATGAAAAGTATGAACGTTTTCTACAATAACAATGAAGGTGAAGACGTTATGTGCTAATTACTTTTTCTAATAATTTGAACTAGTTCTATATCGAACTTTAAGGTGGAGGCTTAACAGGTCTCTGGTTGGTTTATGTATTTTTAACCACTAGTCCTTCTTCTACAACGTGTGACCAATTTAATACAAAGCTTAACCATGTAGGATGGCAAATGGAGGAGCGGGGTTGGGATGAGACATTTTGTCCCTACCTCATTGGGTATTTTATTGTCTCATTCGCGTCCTATTTATATTTTTGGTTTTTTTTTTCTATGAATTCTAGAATAATTAGGGAATTGAGATAAAAGGAATCCCTCTCGATGAAATCCTTTTATGCTCATCTATCTAATGTGCTAAAGTATAAGTAGCTCATGATTGTTTTGTGATCATACCATTTTCAAGGACCTTTGGAACATTTTTAACACACTATATTTATTTTTATAGCATTTTATGTATTATAGAAAGAATCTTTAAATTTAGAAAGTCAAAATTTTTTACACTCCAATAATCTCTCTATTTTGACTCTTTATTTTGTTTTCCTCAAAAACATATTTATTGATTTCTCTTCATATTTTATTTAATATGATTTTTTAAACCTCAATTAATGAATCGATTTAAATGTGGTTTGAATAGTTTAAGAAGTTGATTATTGAAATATGTGATTTATTAAATGCAAATAATTGTACATTAAAAATAGAGAGTGAGTTTGATTATCTAAACTTGGAGAGCCGAATCCACTTTTTATTTTAAAATGTTAAAAGTAAAGAGTCTCGTGAATCTCATTTTGAACATTCACTCTGTAAAATAAAATAAAAAGTTTTGTAAGTTTTGTATTCAGAGAGAAATACTTTTACTAATAAGCTATAGACTGGTACATCACTCTTCTTAAATATATTCAATTCAATCTTTTGCCTCATTGTCAAAATGTATTTTAGATGCTTCTCAACTATCACAAATAGAAAAATGTTGATTCAATCAATCTGAAAACACTACGATGATTTTAATCATAGTTGAAATGATTTTAAACAAATTTTAAAGTTTTTAAATAATAAGATAATCAAGACGATGCGGGCCCCAAAATAGCAAAACGTAGCCTCTCCTCCCTGTCCGATACTGTGGAGCTCGAATTTTTCGAATCAAAATTATCAAGTGCAGCACAACAATCTTTGATCTATTCATATATCTCCACACCAGCTCTTCTCCTATACTCATATCGAGTCGGACGAGGAACTAACTAGTCCAGCTATTGGTACCCGCTAATTCGTAGAACAATTGTGCATCCGGTCTGGTCCAACAAAAAAAAATTCCAAATTAACCGGCCATAAACTGTATTTTTCAATTCTAATTCTTTTGGCTAAATTCTTGCATTTTCCTTGACCCCCAACCCCCCCAACACACACACACACACACACACACGAAAATTTCGACTCTTCACTGCTGGCGTGAAGCAAAAATGGTGTTCTAAGTTAGAGTTTGCCAATTAAAGAATCATATACTAGAAAAAGAAACACAAATGTCGCTGAATCAGTCCAATATTAGCAACAGCACTAATTCTAATGTTTCGGTGATCGAATTGTACTGGAATTTAGTGGCGAAGGCTGACAAGAAATTCTCGAAGATTCGTGATTTGCCCTACTATCAACGCACCCGGTAAGTGAAAATTTACCTCCGAAAGTCTTAATTTTACTGTTGGGGGTTTTTGCTTAATTTTGAAGGGGTAAAATAATTTTTTATTTTATTGTATTGCAACGATGATATTATTAATTTAGCTCAATGTTTTACTTCTATTATAGCGATATAATGGGCGGTATAAATGTTGATTACAGAATCAGTATCTGAATTGTATGATATTAAAATGGGATTCTAAGATGGTGGTTAATTTTAATGATATATTAGATATGATACGTACTTTTACAAAGTCTTCAAGGTCTACACCCAGTTATGGAAGTTTCAACAAGAGAATAGGCAAAAGCTGGTGGAGGCAGGGTTGAAGAGATGGGAGATTGGGGAAATTGCATCTCGGATTGGTCAGCTTTATTTTGGGCAGTACATGAGGACAAGTGAGGCAAGCTATTTGTCAGAATCATATATATTCTATGAGGCAATTCTGACTAGGGAGTATTTCAAAGAAGGATTGTATCAGGATATCAATCTTGCGAGCAAGCAGTTGAGGTTTCTTGCTCGGTTTTTGACAGTTTGTTTGGTGTTTAATCGGCGAGAAGTGGTGTATCAGCTGGTGAATCAGCTGAAGATGTTGCTTGACGAGTGCAAGAGGACATTCCAGGTTCCTTTCTTGAGACACATCTTTATACGTTTATATAAATGTACGCATGCATTTGTATGTTAGTCTGTGCATCTATAAAAATATCATATACATTACACGCATACATGCAGTCATTTATATCTGTATATATTTCATGGACATGCTTGTTTTCCCAGATCTGTATCAGGTCCCTCAGGTATTGTTTGGTCATGTAATTTGCTCACTCGATCTTATCAGTAGTGTATGTGCAAACCACTGTGTACGAGCAAACCATTGTCTTGGAATGGACTACCTGGTGAGGTGAAAGATTTACTAGTAGTAGAAAGTAGTGTTATAGTAAGGAAAATGCTCGCTGCATAGTTTGATAATAACATAACCTGCGGTCTTTGGACACCACAAGAATAATGCTCAGTATTCTTTTATTAACTAGTATCCACTAGTGAAACTACAAGCCCCATTCATGATTGACAATAAATGGTCAGCATGTAATTTTTCCAACGGGTGCTTTTCTGACCCGACTACCACATGAGCAACAGCCTTGTTTTTTAGAAAATATTGGTAAACTATTATATGCTATGGACTATGAAGGAATCTGTTTTTGTGTCGACCAAGTTCTACTGTTGAATTTTGTGCGTTGGCAGTTTATTCTGCACAGACATAACATTTTAGTGTTCAAGGCATTTAAGTTCATGACAGCATTGAGCGACATCCATTGTTACGTGGACTTTGGTGCAGGTCTTGGCTGCTGGCATACATCAAATTCCTGCTTCATATATTAGAGTAGAAAAACATCAAACGATCTTGCTTGGATATGTTGTTCAATTACATAAATTCATAATATTGGATACTTACCCTGTAGTTATCAGCTGGTGAGCGTCCAACATGGGTATGAAAGTTCTTTTTGAAGAGTCTGTGGGATATTAGTGTGGAAAATTAGGGTTGGGCTCTCTAACCTTTCATGAAGTGTGGAATCGGCTCATCAACCTTTAAAACTGATGTTTTGATTCCCAACCTATTCAATCATATGGGACTGTCCACGTGATGTAATCCATTACTTTGAGTGTTAAAAGTCAAATTTTCCTTTAAAATAATAATTAAGTCCTTACTATGAATTAGATGTTAAAATTACACACACACACACACACACACACAAAAGAACGAGAAAAAAGGAAGAAACGAATGTTAGCAAAGAAAAAGAAAATTTCAATATCCTTCCTTGTGTGTCCTACCCCTACCCCATTACTACCACCACCAGATCTCATTTTCACCTCCACTAGCCCTATCTTATCACGACAATACTGGCCATAAATAATCCCAAGAGGGAGGGAGGGAGGGAGGAAGGGGGGCGAAGGTAGAAGATAACACTTAATTAATTGCATGTATACAAACCAAGCTCAAAATAACCACAAAAAGAGAATAATGATAGCATATAAAAACAGTGAAACAAAGCTGATGATCACAGAACAAGAAGATAAAATGAAACTAATTTTTTTGTGCAAATCCAAAGAAGCATGGCAAATGATCCACAAACAAACACAATATTGGCTTCAATTAGAGAAAGAAAAAAATTGTAGGCAAATGGTCCACAAAAGAACACAGTATTGGCTTCGATTTTAGAGAAAAACACTTGTATGAATAACAAAACAATTCATTTATATAATTTCTCAAACCCTCAACTCCCATTTGGTGTTTTTCTTACATGACCTTTACAGTGTTTCTAAATGAAGGAAAACGCAAACACAAATAATGCATATTGCAGAGTATTCTACCCAGTTATCTTAATTACTCTGAAATACATGAAAGTGGGGTTGGTGGCAGTGGGAAAGGGGTTCGGTGGTGGTAGTAATGGGATTGTGCTGGGGTGGGGTATGGGGAAGGAGACTGAATTTTATTTTTTTCTTTTTCTTGTTGTTTGTTTAACAATTTTTTCTTTTTTATTTTTGTATTTTGGTTTTTATTATTTTAATGTCTAATTCATAACAAGTGCATAATCGATTAGTCATTTTAAAGAAAATGGTCAAAGTAATGGATTCCATGTAGGGATCCAATCTCACATGATTGGATAGGTTGGGGGCTCAAAACATCAATTTTGGGGAGCCGATTCCACATTTCATGGAAGGTTAGGGAGCCCGGCTCTAATTTTTCCATATTAGTGTCCTGTTTTCAATGAAGAACAGTTACCTGTAATTGTCTTATTTTTTAAGGATCTTAAAATTTTGACCCTTTTTTATTTAATATTAATGAATCACGGTTGACAGTAGAAGCTCTTTAATTCATTTATGACTGGATGTCATTGAAAAGGATTTTTTTTTTTGAAATGCCTTATTTTGGTGACCAAGATGAAGAAGCCTTCGCAGTAGGTTTTTTTTTTTCAAAATAGCGTTCTTCTTACTTAAAATTGACAAATTATCTATTTAAACTTATTAGAAATTGCCTTACAGTAATAGTGGTAGGTTAGCTTGCTGAACTTAATGGGACAGTTGGGCGAGTTGACGTGAAATCTATAAGTGTGTATGTTTTATTCTTCTTCTCTTATTTGTTCTCCCTTCACATAGGTACAAACTTTATACATAGAATTCCATAAATTCATTTTTATATTCACTCTCTTATGATACACCGAAACAAGTGTTTTTGGTAGAAATTGCTTCCAAGCTCAAAAAATTTGAGACTGAATTTCTACCTTTTTATTATTATTGATGGAATGCTCCGCCCCCTGTCAAATAAAGTTTAGGGAGAGAGCTGGAAGAGAGAAGGAAAAAATCTGCAAAATAAAGAGAAGTTCTTGAAAAATAAGGGTAAATTACTGAATAATTGACTATAAAAAGAAGGCATCTCATAAGAACTAGAAAAGATTAGTTTTCATTTTCTTACACTACTTCAGTCTTTCTTAAAAATTTTCTCTATAGCTGAATGACTTTTAAAATGATCTTGTTTCCAGGAAACTGACTTCAAAGAATGGAAGCTGGTAATTCAGGAAATAGTAAAATTTCTAAAAGCTGACACAGCTTTTATGAACATTAGGCCTTTGAGATATAGTGTTGTATTGGACCTTCAACCAAATAGTCTCCCACATGTGGACGCGCAAAGAAAGCTTAAACTAAGAGATGCATTGTTATGCAGCTATCATCCTAATGAGGTTTGTATTGTTTGTTGCTTGTTATTATTAAAATTCAATGGTCTCTTAATTTAAGGCTGCTCTTTTATAGCACTTGTTGAAAGTGATATTATTTTTTTGGTAGACTTGTCAAACTGAGTATGTATTATGTTCTTTTTCATTGTTGATCTCTTGATCAGGTCAAGTTTTCAGAACTCACCCTTGACACTTTCAGAATGCTACAATGCTTGGAGTGGGAACCCAGTGGTTTATTTTACCAGACAAACATGGATGCATCAAGTGAAAATGTAGCAAATGCTAGTCAAAATGGGACTCCAGGGTCCAATCGTGTTAATCAAGATATAACGGATCCTACTTTGGCGCCTAACCCGCGAAAAGCCGTCTTATATCGTCCTTCTGTTACCCATTTCATGGCTGTGAGTATTCACTCTCTGCAAAGTTTTCCTTATGGCAATTCCTGTCATATGCTTCCAGAGAATTGGATTTGGATTTTATGTAGTGATACTGTGCAAATGCCACTAAATTTATGAAAGTAGAACGTTGCAAATCTTTTTTCCTCTGGATGTTACCGACAGAGCTAAATTAGAGGGTTAGTGCGTGATGCATGGGTAAAAATGGTAAAAAAAAAAAAAAAAAAAAAATTCTGCCAGTGGACAGCACTTTGTGCAAAAAATCCCAGATGCGATGTCTACTCTGTTTGCCTGTGGTAGCACCATTATCTTGTGACACTGACACTATTGTGGCCAGTAAAATGCTTGCATACATGCTTAAATTTTTAGGGCATATTTGGGTTTGATTGAACCACCCCATCTAAAAAGTTAGGTTGTCAGAGAGGGTTCAAATTTATTTGTTTAAATTTATCTTCTACACATCCTGCAATCTGAATTCATTTTAAACCAAATGTCTAACACGCGAGGTAGAGGACATTCTTTTATTGAGTCGCTCTGGGCTCTCTTCTGACCTTGAGTGGTGTACTATTGTATGAGAGTTGAGCCATCTGGTCAATCCAGTTCTATATCATATTCGTCTAGAGCTAGACTAGAATAAATATCCTAAATTTTTTCTCTCCCGCATTTATAGTGCACAATTTTTATAAATGGGAAAAGGCATGATTTGAACTTAGAACTTTTGCCAGTATTGGTGCTATGATTCCGTTTGAATCACCTCATCGAAAACCTTAAACTATTAGAGAAGGAAACATATTTATTTAAATTTAGTCTTCAACATGTTCACTAAATTTATTAGTAAAACTATCATTTAATAAAGAGATTAATTTTCTTCTTTCTGATCTAGATAGGAGGGGTGAAAATTTTGAAGGTATGGTGTGTACTTGATTGAGGATGCTCTTTCACAGTTTTACCTTTCCGTAAGGCACAGAAACAGTAAAAGAAAAAAAAAAGGCTTCTTGTAGGCCAAGAATACCTTAAGTTCAAAATCGTTCTTAGATAAACATATTGTTATCTGCCCAAACCTTCACTTGACTTTTATGCTTGTATTTAGGTTTTAGGGACAGTGTGTGAGGAGCTTGCTCCTGATGGAATTCTCCTAATATATCTATCAGCTTCAGGTAATGGAAATTATACTTTTCATTTCTTAAAGCTGAGTTTATCTTTAACTCTTTTGGTCGGACATGATAAACACACCATTGACTATGCTCCAGGAAGAAGTGCACATACTCTGTCGTCTCCATCTCGTGCTGCGCATTCTATTGGCTATAGTGACAATATTGTCAGGGGCTTTCAATTTCATTCTATCAACTCTGAATCTACCTCTGCACATCCAACTAGCTTTGGATGTGATACTGCTGATCTTCATTCTGAACAGAGTGCTGACTGCTTACATATAGGGGCTCGTGGAAATGGAGGTAGTAAATCACTATTTTCGTTATGATTATGCAGTGAAGGATTTATATGCTAAGGCATATTATGTTTTTTCCTCTCCAGGCATGAACTGCATATATCCCTGTGACTTGTTGCCCTTCACAAGAAGGCCCCTTTTTCTAATAATTGATAGCGACAGTAGTAAAGCATTCAAGGCAAGTATCTTAGCAATTCCAACTTCAGTTCAATAGTCACTAGTTTCATTTATAATGGCCTATAACATGACAAGCAGCATTCCATGTGATTACTTATTGACCGAAAATTTGCTTGCAAGAAGGATTCAATATGCTTTTATTTAATAGAAAGTTGTACATGGATAGTTTCTTTAGCCAAACTAACTCTATTTCTTCGAACTTTTGCGGATATCTTATCTATCTTATTTCATGTTAGTAACAATACCTTTTGGCGTTTCTTGAAATTTCTCTATTATATTAGTTACTGCAATTAAAAGGTTTCTATGTCAGAATTATTTCAATGAACCACTTTTATGTATGAATTTCATTTCTACTTAAGACTAGAGTAGCATTCCCCTGCTAGATGGAAAGTTACAACTTCTGGCTAATATTTATTGATGCATGTAATATGGACAGGCTATTAGTGGCTCAGAAAAAGGAGAACGAATTGCCATGCTCCTATCTCCAGCCACATCATTGCCTATTCATGCTATAGACTCCACTCATCAGCCCAGTGGAAGCTTGTTCACCAGTTTTCTCACAGCTCCTTTACAGTCTTTCATTCTTTTGCTTGGATTTAATGGCTCTGATGTTGAGATGGTGCGGTGGTTATTACTGTTGCAAGGTAACATTTCTTTTTAACTATTCGTTGGCTTAAAAATGTACTATGGCTGCAGGACATGTACAATAAGGCTGAGAAGCTGCTTTACTCATCATTAAATCAATGGGGATTATCATTAACTTCATCTGACAATCTTGATCCTGTTTGGGCTCAAATTTTGAGTGATCCATTTCTACGGCGACTACTTTTAAGGTATTATGCTCATCCAATGTAAATGAGAAGTTCCTGGCTATATATAACACTAAGTGTCTTCATAGTATAAAGTTTGAAGTCATTTTAAATTGTATGCAAATTGTGAATGCCGTGGCTAAAGTAGAATAATTGATAACCTTGACTTGAGATGAAGCTTTTGTGGAACACTTAGACCAAACAGCCTAATTTTGAGTTGTCCCTGTCAGAAATTTTGTGTTATATGTTTGAAAGTTGTTGGTGATTGAGTGATGGATCTGATTGCTTTCAATTCTAATGAATTCTAGTGGATAATCCTTTGGGGATCAGTATGCCTTTTCGTGGATGAGGATAGGGTGTACATACTGGGGAGGTTTTTTTTTCCCTCGAACTAATATTTGCTGTACGAAATTTTTCAATGAATAGGCAAACATCAATTAGACCTGGAAAATGGTGATATACACTTCTAAATAAACAGGGACGGGCAGGTAAATACCAAATGGCTTTTGTATATCCTCTGCGAACGTAATTCTATGTAAACAGGGCTTTTCGATTTTTGTTGATTAATAATTACTCCTATTTTCTCCATTTTGAAGGAGATTATGTTTTGAAAGATAGTATACTTTCATTAAGAAAACCAGATTCAGAGAATGAACACCTTGAGTAGGTCACAAGTGCTTAAAATTTTTCAAAGAAAAAATAAAATCTTTAGCATATATTGCACCTTTGGTCCTATAAATGAGTGCCCTTGGGGACAATGGTGTAGTAAGTAATGGCCAAACTATTAAATTGTTTAATTTGAATGACACCCTGAGATCAAATTTTGTAGTTCTGTGGAGGTGAGTTTTCATGGTTGGTTTGTTCTTGTTTTATGTATTTTTGAAGGGATTATATGAAAAGGACAAGTAACTTATTTTTTTTTCTGGAAAATGACTCAATTTAAGATATGCAAAGTGGAGCTTCATTTTTGGAGCATTAATGTTTTCCAGTTTTTTTTCTCTTTTCCTTTTTTTTTTTTAAAATTATTAAAGAACCTCCTTTTCATCCTTTACCCCAACAAACGCGGTTACAAATTTGTGTTTCATTTTTGTTTACTTCACATCAGAAATTGCAATTGTAACATGGAAAGATAACTAGATAAGTCTGGATGTCCTTATATCAGTTCTATTTTCTTGGTCACTTGGGAAAAATCCTAGTCCTCAGTGCTCCTTTGTTGTTGAAGCTTTGTGAAGTATTTGATTGATACTGAAATTTGTAGAGAAAGAGAAAACCAAAATTTATGTCAAGCCAGTAACATCTGAAGATGATGACCTTTTGATTTTCTAAATTGCTAAATCAATTTGCTTGTCTATCTAAAATATATTCCAAACTAGTTGCCATTGGTAAAATTAATCTTGTTGAACTCTCAAGGTACTTGTAATATCTGAATTTGGTTGTGGAAATAGGGTGAAAGTTCAATGAAGAAACCGATGGTTATAGTGATTGCCCATCCTGATGTTTGGTGATGTATCCAGAGCAGGTCCCTGGCTTCTCAGTTTCTCTTTTGGCCAACTTCATTTCTTTTGGGTCACCCATGCATATTACTTAGCTCTTAACGAGGAACTCCCGGTTCTTACTTCTTGGTTTATATACTAAACTGGATAGCATATCTAAGATTGGTAGAGGACAGGCTGCTTTATGAATATAAATTGAACTGCCATTAGCACAAAGTTTACTAATATAAACTAGGTAATGATGGTGGGACGGCTGGTTTTCATCAACAAGAGTTTTAAACAAATACCTAAAATAATCAGGCTGATGTATGATGAACTTTTTATTGTGTGGTTTTATTTTCTTTTTAAGTGCTTAGTATATCCCGGCATTTTATAGCATTTGACGTCTTCTGTATCATTTGAGGACAACTTCCTACAGATTGAATCTATGCGACTTCATCAAAATGTCATGGAATTTTGTATGCATCTTTCTCTTCATTAACTTGTATAGACAAGTTGTTTTCTCGAAATTTTGGAGTATTTTAGTTAGGAACTATGCTGAGTACTCCATTCCACTATTCTAATCTTGCAGATTTGTATTTTGTCGGGCTGTACTGTCCTTGTATGTTCCATCTTCCGGCAGGATAGAATTTCTCCCCGAGTGTGTACCTTGTCTTCCAGACGTTGTGTCACCAACAAGTGCCAAATGTCAAGCATCAGTTTTGCAGTTAGCCGACATCATTGGTGCAAGAGATAAGTTCACATTTTCACAAGAAACCATACTTCCTGAAGACTAGCACACTGAGGAGTTCCATCCTATTGTGATCCGGATTCATTTAAATAGATTAAACAATGTAAAGATTGTGAGAAATCATTGCTTCTGTTTGGTTGTTAACCTGATTCTAGTGTTTTAATTCTTGATAAGAGGATATGGTTTGGGATGGCTTTCGGTGAATGCCAATGAAAAAATGGGCTTCTCTTGTTATGTAATGTTAATCAGATAACTATATTGAACAGCATCAAAAGTTTGAAGAATGGAAGAGGGATAGCAAGGAAATACTTGTAAAGAACGTCATCACCAAATACTAGAAATGTTTATATCGAGTAATGCTATCTATTAGCAGTGTTGATGGTTGGCATCTATTGTAGTAGTGAGGTCATTTTTATTAGCTCGGCCATCAAACTAGAATGAATGAGTCTTATCTTATCTAGCTAGCTTGTCGTCTGCGGCACAGTCATGCCATGCTTATGCTAGTTTAACTTTTTTGTTTATGAAAGCTTAGGGATAAGATTTGAATAAATAAATAAAGGTTAGAAATAGAAGTGACAAGTGGGTTAAAGTTTGGGTCAGTTTACCCAAAATAATGACAAAAAAGGTACCCAATTTCATATTATATTATCCAATGTGGGGCATTTATTATTATTTTTTTAAAGTTTTCTCCTCCCGCTGTCCCCCTGGAATTTTATTTTCGAATGGTTAAACCCTTTCTTGATCCTCATTTAAAAAAAAAAAAAAAAAGAAACATTTTTCTATTTCTTCTTTACAATCACATACTCAAAAGCTTTTTCTTCATTCTTAAAAAGACATTTTTCGTCAATTTACTATTTAAGAATGTATTTAAAAAATAAATAAAATTGGGCTCAAAGTAACTTCACTTTACTAAATAGTACGCTTAAAACCTAAGTTACAGAAAAACACGACATAAAACCAACAATGTTGAAAAATCGGCAGATTAAGGGTTAAATACACCAATGTTCATTCAAATTTATATTTAGTGTCACTATGACTATTCAATTTGATTTTATTTCATTGCGGTCACCCAACTTTATATTTAGTGTCATAATGACCACTCAATTTGATTTTATTTCACCATGACCACTTCAATTTCGGATTAACATTTTACCATGGCTACCTAACTTCTTTTCACCATTTTTAATTAATTTTAAAGTAGGTAAAATGGTAACTTTACATTATATATATTAAA
>CAIGRB010068136.1:104508-119644 GCA_903798255.1 Fraxinus quadrangulata
AAAAAAGAAAAAAGAAGCTAAAATTCAATGCATTATATTATATATTTCTGTCTAATATTATACCTCAAAAGTAGTAAATATAATACTTTTATTTAGTAAAACCAAACTTTGTTTTACCAAAGTAATCTTATGTAAATCCTACAAAAAATTATTTAGTGGATAGGGTGCAACTCAATTAGGTCCACTGCCTATTGGTCGATATAATTGTATCACATGGACAAAACCTTTGGACTTTCTTGAAATCAACACAAAACTTTGTAAAACCAATATCAAATGGAGATCTTTCTCATAAGCAAACAATCTGAATTCTTATAACTAATAGTTGTATTGCTAAATTGTAGAGTCTAATTATTCTCGATGTGTTAAATGAGTACGTGGATTTAAGTAGAGGGTCGTCATTAGGGTTTAATATGTACATCATCAAAATAAAGATATTAGAGAAAATAAAATGTGCGATTTTTCTCTTATAAACTTCTTTTCATCATATTGAACTAGAATAACATTGACGATGACGTATTCTCGCATTGAGTTGAATCTTTATAAATCTTGAATGTTTTTTTTTTTTTTTTGTATCTTTATTTCATTAACTAGTATTTTATTGTTTTTGGTGATATAAAATTAAGGTTTCCAAGTCTCAAAAGTATTCATCACGCATTCACAAGAACGACAAATGAAACAAGTAGAGATGACATACAAAACAACACACCGAATCAAGAAAACTTCAACATGAAAAAAAAAATCCGTCATCGACACTAGATTTCGAGTATCTAAATATGTACGTTAAGCAAGTGTGTTAGCACAAACAATTTGATTTGTTCTAATCGTTTAACAAGTCCATTGAATACTTTAATGCATAAAACAAAGTAAAGAATAACTCTAATAATAATGGCCAACCTTGCAATTGTGTGTATTAGACATATAATAATGTTTAGGTAACATGGTGGGGGCTGCGGATTTAAGCAAGGATTAGGATAAGTTAATTGCTTTCTATGAATCCGTAGACGCATTCTCATTGGTAGATGGTGACCCAACCGTTGAGATTAACAAGAAAAATGTTGTTAATTTTATATAAAACGACAAAGGTGGCATAAGTCATTAATTAGAGGCTCCATTGGAGCCCTTGAGGGTAGGGTTGTCAATGGATTGAATTTTGATCCGAATTCAATAAAATTAACGGAAGATGGATTTAGGATCTCAATCCGATAATTCGATTAAAATTCAAATTTGATTATCCGTTAACTAAATGAAACAAATATGGATATAGATCAATCTGATTCGATAATAACCAATTTGATTTGTTATAATACTATAATGTATTTTATATATTATCGCATAATTTATTACACAATTTTTTTCATTTTTGAAACTTGTATTATACTTTACACATAATTTTCAAATAATAAATAATATGAGATAATAGTATAATATTGTTAATTAAATTATTTAGAGAGTTTTTAATTTTTTATTATTAAAATAAGATAAGAAAATAATTAATTTATTTTATAAATTAATCAACCAAATGTGCAATCTATAAATAGATGGGCCAAAAAATGGATAAAAATCTATCTGGGTCTTTTAATTTTAAGGCTTAGAAGTTGGTTAATATAAAATTTATCATCCTAATTTTTTCAATTTCGAATCGGATATCTGATAATATAGCAAATCGGATATGAATTTAACAATCAAATATCCGTTGGATTATCATATTTATTCTTATCAGATCGGATCGACATGGACAGATCCGATCTATTTACAGCCCTACTTCGAAAGATGAAAAGGATGGCATGTGCTTTGTTCACAATAATCGATTACGTTTTATGGGAATAGTACAAAATAAAAAGATGTTAAAATCTTTTCTTTTGGTACTATTTAGTTCGATTCAATATTTTGTATTATTTTTTTAAAAAAATGTAAAAGCGTAACTAAATGATAATGTCAATCTTTACGTTTAGATACTCTTTAGAACCCTGATTCGTACATACCAAATATGTGCTTATCATTCTAAATTAAACAATATCATACAATATTTAACTATGAAAATACTTTAATAAAAAGTTAAAAACACACACAAATAATTTATTGATTTAATAAATCCTATAAATTAATTACAATTTCGTTATTATAATTGTTGTGAAAATCGGAGATGCTTCAATACCAATTTGTTGTGAAAATATAAGATATTAAAGCCACAATATAAAATAAAGATCACAATAACACAAAAATAATTTGCAAAAAATTGAGATTTTATTATAATATGAAGAAAGAACATGAAAATTATGTGTTTGTAATTTTTTAACCTCTTCTAACTTAATCTAAATCATTATGAATAACCAACTATATATAGGAAACAAATAGGAGATGTCCAAACCCTTAAAGTAGGGTTATAGTTAAAGTAGAATTTCAAAAAATAGAGTCCAAAAGGCGCCATTGTGCCACTGCCGACACCGTGCTGTTGAAATTTACAATCCTCGTCTCCCATCCAAATTCTTTCCAATGATATTTTTCTTTATTCCAAAATTTTCTTCAAATTCAATATAAATTCTTACTCCCAATAGATTTTCAAGTAGAATTTCAATTAGAATTTGTCTAAAAAAACTTGAATATGATTTCACAATTGCATTCCAAATAAAATTCTAATTAATGAATCACCTAAATTAATTACAATTTCTTTATTATAAAACAAAAGAAAAAAAATAGTTCAGTGCAACCTTTTCTTTTCTATATATAGTAATCATTCATATTCATTTTCTAAATTTTTCTGACAATTACTTGGTATTTTCTATTACATTTTATATACCAAAAACTCCTTTGCCTCGTTATACATTATATGTTTTTTATAGTGAATTTTTTTTAATGGAGGAACACATTTTTTTTTAATATTATGAAAGGAAAATGATTATTCACTACTATATGGCTATATTTTTCTAACTTGTTTGACTTGAACCAAAGAAAAAATCAAAATACATAAGTTTTAGCCTTTGTTATATATTAGAGAAAGATGAAAATTAGTCAAACATTAAATAGAAAATATTTTTGAAAAATGATATTCCATTTTTTAGATGCAGACGAAACAAAAAATAATGTAAAATAATTGACTTGATTTATTTTATGTAACATTGCAAGACTTGAGCATTTCCCTATAAATAATTTATTATGTCATGAGACTTCTCTCTGATCTAAACTAATGATGCGCACAAAACGCGTTGAAGTGAGTCAGCTTCAATTAATGTCAACAATCTTGAAAATTACTCCGTTAATTCTAAAAAGTGCCTAGAAAATGGCATCAAATTCTGTAAAGAGATAACTATCTTGAGAATTAAAAGTAAATTTGTGAAGCCTTATTTGAGCTTGTCTAGATTGATATACATGTAGAATTACTTTCTTTTCCTTTTATCATGCAACATTAATTTTTATTAACAACACCAAGAATACTTGAACAGTTCAAAATTTGCAGTTATTGAAAAGATGTACTAGTAATAAAATATGAAGATAAACATCCTTGCATATGAGTTCCACTCGTAAATCAACTGCATATAATAATTAACAAACCTCCAAAAAGAGGGGGAAAAAAAAGTGAAAATTGAAAAGAATAGAGAGGATGATGATATGATGGTAAAATCTGATATCGACAAAAAAAAAAAAAATAGAATCCCGTGAAGGGACTGGCAAATCTTCTTAAAAGCGACATAGATTAGACACACCAAAAAAGTGATCCAATTCTTAAGTGAAAGTGCAATGTCAGTCTGCCTGACCCTTTTTGCTAAAAATTTCTATTTTTTCTGTCTGTCTGTCTCTCTATGTGTGTTAATGAAAGGTGGTTGTGGCTAATTAGTTGTCTGTATTTTCATGACTTTTATGCAGGTACCGTTCGTGTTGTGTAACATAGGATGCGGTGTACTGAAATCAATCACGCTATACGTACAATTTTTCTTACACATTTCTTTACTCTCTTTTATACGACAACATCTATACTTTCGATTTTGAGTTCATCAATCACATCACTACACAAATTTACTCCACATAAAAGGGAATGTCATCCAAATGGTAAGGAATGATGTACATATAGCATTATTCTCCTAAAATTGTGTGGAAGAGGGGGTTGGTGCTTGGGGTGGATAGGTCGGGAGGGGATAATGTTATTTAGCTCTTGTTTGAACCCTTAAGAAAATGTATTTTATGCCCTTAAAAATGAAGGAAATTTTTTTGATTTACTTATAAAATTATTTTATAAAAAAATGTATCATTGAAAATGAGTTTTTAAAAATTGTATTTTTAAAAAAATGGGAGCCAAACATAGATTTAGCACTTATTTGGTGGAGATTATAATTAGATTTTTAGTAGATTTTAATAGAAGTTAATGAAATATATAATTGAAAAGTTGTGAGACCCATAAAATATGTGGTTAAAATTAATTGTTGACTTTAACTTAACCCTTATTTGAGCTGCATTTTTTTTTTTTGGAAAAAATGGATTCTTAAATAGTGTTTTGATCTCATTTCAACCACGCATTCTTCAATAAAGTAATATTATATGCAAATTCAAAATTTTTTCTTATTTTTTAACCACACCTTTCTCATCAATATATTATTAAAAAATGCATTTTGTTGACAAAAATGGGACTCAAACAAGTCCTTAATTTGTACCAAACAAGACTTAGTATTTAGCACTACTAGTTACAACACCAATCCAATGTCCCACGTTTTAGAGAATGAAGGCCAAAAAGGGCTTAGAACTTTCTATTTTCAGTGAGATAAAGAACACGTCTGTGCATTGCTTGTTGACATGGTTTTTAAATATGTGTCGGTCGATGCGACATGTCCTTGGATCTGTTCCTTATTTCTTGTGTGAGTGTTTGCTGCAGAGAATCCTAGGTTTTGAAATTAATGTTTGAACGGACGAAACGTGTATCAATGGCCTCTTTGAATTTAGACAAGTCTCTATTTGTCACCTCCTAATTTACACGCTTCCGGCTTTCAATTTTTATTGTTCTTCTAGGGAATACAGATGTGTTACTTAATACTCTTTTACATTTTCTTCAGGTAATTTTAGTAAAATTTCTTGTCAACATAAATGAACTCCCTATGTGATTCACCCTAAAATTAAATTGAAGTTCCTTGTGCATTACATATACTAACTCGTATAACTAAAACAAAAGAAACAAATAGAGAAAAAGAATCTTGCATAAAATTACTTTATCGTCGATTTTCTAGTCCCTTTGCGATGAAATTGGAATTATACAAAGAAATTTAACTCCTACGCAAGAATATGATACTCTAAATCGAGAATTGGTACCATTAGTTTATCGAATAGGTATTATATACATCACGTATATCAATATCTTAATCAACATATGTCACTTAAACAATCTAAGCATCGGCATAAACAAGTAAACTGTATAAACTTGATAATAAATTGAAGCGAATTATATAAAGAGTGTTATTAGTATGTTCGATAAATTAAACTAAACACGATTGGATTCAGAAATACAAATTATAGCCCAACTTTAAAATCTCAAAAACAACATGTGCGCTATATATTTAAGAAATCATGCAACATTTTCTGAAACATATCCTAAGATATAACCTGTTGAATGTTTACATATCAGAATGTTTTTGTACCATATGATAAGAAATATAACATGCAATCCACCTCAAAATGGAAAAAAGGCCTATACTTAGTTATTACAGACAGGTATTTCTTCAGTTCACTTCATACTATATGAAAAAATGTCAGTTTAAAAACAAATAAAAGGGGTCATGCAACACATATATATTCACAATGAATTCACACAGTTATCAAGCAGTGTGATTAAACAAATGAATAAATATATCTTTTTATATATATAATTAAAGGTTTAATCCTACGAAATCACCTTTAAATAAATAATTAGTGGAATTTAAAATTAATACTTTATGCTTTGTTCATTAATTAATTACTTGCAACAGAAGGATTGTACATCTCCAATATTAATTCTACTTAATTAATATTATATATATATTGAAACATTGTACTTTTTTCACAAACTCAAATATTTACTTGTGCGATTGTTTATATATGGTCTTTCCAAATTTACATTCTAAATGATTATTATGCTCGTGATGTCAAAGCACTCAAATATTGACTATACCTTGCCCGTTGTACAAAAAGTAAAATATTTTTATGGTATGGAACTACCACCTTATTAACATATGAATAAATGAGATTACAAGATAGTGAACTAGGATGGAAACTCGACTATTCGACGAAGCTAGTTCGGACGGCCGCCATGATTCGCCAAGTGCTGGATCCGCCACTGCACACATCTCGATCATGCAAAATAAAACTAAATAATTTTATAATGAAACATCAATTCCCTAATTGACACAATTTTTTGTGATTATAAGATAGCGAATTCCATAAAATGTGTGGTTAGAAAGTGGATAATAATTGTTAATCTAATGAAATAATGTGTAGTTGAAATTTAAATTTAACCATCTTAAAATATAGAAAAAAATTTACCAAACAAGAGCCAGTACTCCTCTTAAAAAAAAAATTAACCTCAATATATAATGTGATATCAGGGCCAGGTCAAAACTTACAAACTAACACTAATTCTATCCTTTTAAATTTTTTACGGATCAACGAATTTCGAAGATTGATATCATAGCGTGATCGACCATCTTGTGAAGCATGTTAACGGTAAAATCTCACATTCATTAACCATGATAACAATAAATATATACTCAATGGTCAATACACATATATACTACAGTTTTCACAGCAAAACGAAGCAATAGGGACAAAGAAAAGCCATTGATAACGGACATGTAAACACATGCATCCTTTAGTTTTGATTCTTGTTCTTCTTTGTATTGTGTGTTGGGGTGGGGTGGGGTGGGGTGGCTTCTGGCTTTAGTTGTTGAGTCGAAATATGTGCATTTAAATAATATTGTGGTTGGGGGAGAAGAGAGAAATCATAATCACACGCTACATCATATGCATCCTTATCATGGCATCTCCTACACCCTCCTGCTTTTCCTCACTTATTATATAGTCTTATTTTGCTAATGTTTGTATTCAAAAAGAAAAAGAAGTAAATTTTTCTTTTTTTCTTGTAAAACTGCTGATTCCTTTCCTGCTTAATAATACTTACCATGTTATCAAAATATTTTATAGTCATATTTTAATCAATAAAGTTTACTTTCATCTTTGTATATGCTCATTGTATATTTTATATCTTTATATATGTTTACTTTAATTTGGCTGCGTCTGCTACTCTCTCTCTCTCTCTCTCTCTCTCTCTCTTCATACCTTCCGTTCTCCCCCACTTGATTCCCTTTGTTTTAATTCTATTCGATCTAGGGTTTGAATTTCTGGGTTTAAGTTACCCACTCTTAAAAAATTCATTTAATTTTTAGTTTGATCAATTATCATACTTTATTTTTCTTTGTTTCTTGTAATCTTTGTTGTATTCTATGGCTGGTTTGAACTTAGGTTCTTCTCACTTTGTTTCTCAGCTTCACAGGGCTGATCTCCACCTCCAAAGACCACAGGACGCCGTCGAGGAGGACGACAATCAAAACCCATTTTCCGGCGAAAATGATAATGATAATATCCATCATCAGGGCCTTGAACTTGATACTTCGAATACAAGTTCAGGCGGTGATGTGGGGGCGCGTAGACAAAGAGGCCGGCCGCCGGGTGCTAAGAACAAGCCAAAACCGCCTGTGATCATAACCCGAGAAAGCGCAAACACGCTTCGTGCACATATATTGGAGGTGGGCAGTGGCTGTGATGTGTTTGAGGCCGTGGCAACCTATGCAAGTAAGAAGCAGAAAGGGATTTGTATATTGAGTGGAACAGGCACAGTCAACAACGTGAGCTTGAGGCAGCCTACGGCAGTCGGTTCAGTGGTGGTACTGCAGGGAAAATTCGAGATATTATCCTTGTCTGGCTCTTTCTTGCCGCCACCAGCGCCGCCTGGAGCCACCAGTTTGACAATATATTTGTCAGGTGGACAAGGCCAGGTTGTTGGAGGAAATGTTGTGGGTGCTTTGGTTGCTTCAGGACCGGTTATTATCATTGCGGCCTCGTTCACTAACGTAGCGTATGAGAGATTGCCCTTGGAGGAAAACGAGGTGGTTCAGATTCAACCACCACAGCCGTCTAGTGGTGGTGGAGGAGGTGTTGGCAACCAATTTTCTGATCCATCTTCAGGGCTTCCTTTCTTGAATTTACCAATGAATATGCCTAATGGCCAGCTGCCAATGGATGGTGCATGGAATGGAAATTCAACTGGCAGGGGACAATATTAGGTTAAAAAAGGTCAGATAATCCATAGATTATTTTCCATAATTTTATACGTTGGGTTCTTCGTTGTCTTAAAAATAATTTGGGGTTTGCAATTTCAGACTGTGACCATTTCTTTATTGCACCTCGTCGAATGGTAAAATAATTTTTCTTCCCTAAATTTAAGGTGCTTTATCCTATTCATTTTCTCAAGATAGCATAAAAGAATGTTTTTTTAATGGAAGAAATTAAAGATAAATCTTATGTAATCTAGTGGGGTCATGATCAGAAATATAGAAACAGCATAAAATCTAGTGGTGTCATCAAAGCTAAATTTTGTTTCTTGGTTCCATTTCGACCATCAAATATCTAATTTTGTAAACTTATGTTAGAAAAGTTATGGAAGGTCAAGATCATCTTAGCCATAGTTAATTTCAGAATTAAATTACTCCATCCGAACCATCATTCAGCTTCCAGATCTAATCAGCCCACACGAGTGACCCGTCCCCTTTCTCCAACATCAATTCCTTTTCTTTATCTCCAGCCTTGTTCTTTTATAGTACTAATAGTTCGTTCCTCAATTCAGTTGTCTTCATTAAGATACTATAAGAGAGCAAAAAACTTGCCTTTTTGGTAAATCTTTTAGTTTAAAGCATCTACAATTAAGAGATTGTATGATGGGGGACATTTACTAGTTGAGAACACACTATTTCACGGTAGAAATGATGAACAATCTTCATTTTTTTCCCATTCGGCCTAAAGATTTTTTGCTTTATTTCATCAAAACTTATACATACTCCTTGCATGCCTGCAAAATTGGACTAGTCAGCCATACTCATAAACTCAGCCAGTAGCCTAATCATAGAGTATCACTTCATTATCAGATCCCATTTTTCTCTTTATCAAAAGCATGAAATGTATGCATTTTAAACGGGTGGTGACTGAACTTGAACACGTCTTTAATCTGTCCATTTGATACTATGATTAAGCTTTTAGCTGTATAAATTGAAACTGATTACCTGCATGGTATTATATGATCTACTTAATACAGCTTTTAATTCCATTAGTTCATAATGTGTTCAAATTTCACCATTCAATAACATATCACCGCCTTTACGTTGAATTCTTCCAAGGGAATGTTTATCTTGAAATTAAGATAAAGGATTCTCGTTCTC
Source organism: Fraxinus quadrangulata (assembly GCA_903798255.1). Lineage (NCBI taxonomy): Eukaryota > Viridiplantae > Streptophyta > Magnoliopsida > Lamiales > Oleaceae > Fraxinus > Fraxinus quadrangulata. Next base: position 113,952 of record CAIGRB010068136.1, read on the forward strand.
CAAAAGATTTTGCATTTCAAGTGATGAAGATTGACATGATTTACGCAAAGTATTGCGATTTATTTGCATGTTTTTCTTCGTAGGTGAGTGAGGTTTCGCGATATGATTTAACCTATACACCCAAACTCTACATTTTTTGTCCAAAACTATTAGGAATAACTGCTTACAGATGACAGCAACAATGTAAAATATATATTTCGTTTAAGTTCGACCCAGCAGTCCTATTAGGAATACATTCTGATAAACACTTATTTGTTTTTCCCTTTTTCTTTCAGAAAAACACATTTATGAACAATTTACTTGAATGATTCCTACCAGTCAGGGTCTATTAAGCTGCTTATGCAGTTAATCGGAGGTAAGATCTTATGTCCCCTCCTAACTTGTTTATTAATCGGGGTGGTTTAACAAAAAAAATGCTGCATGTTATTTCTAGCAACTCGCCATCTTCGTGTTTTGCCACGAACTTTTGCTTTGAGATGGTGTAAAAAATTGCTTTCTCAATTTGTCGTCCTTTCTCATCTAGCAATACCTACAACAAAGGGTGTTAGGTATTTTTCACCCTCACTATTAATATCTAAGTCATTATATAAGCAATGATTTTTTATTTATTTTTAAATGTAATTGAATGGGAGAATTTAACAGTATATTGTATATATTTGCATCCTACTTGAAGAGTAAACTGTATTTAAAATATTTAGAGTTTTCAAAATTCTTGTTTGAGAGTGTGAGTTCGCTAGATGCCGTTAGATTGATCTAGATTATAAGTTAGTTTGACCTTACGTGCAGAATTACGTTAATTAAATCAACAAGTCACTTTTAATTAATTTCTAGATGGTTAAGCATACAATCCAATTTCCTTAAATTGAATTACCGCAGTTGTAATATTTTGAAAGTAATAAATGATGATGGAGAAATCCAACTAGGTAAAAGCTCTGGGACCAAATCAATTACCTCTACTATAGACAATGTGGGTTACATTTCAATTCCAAACTAGTTTCATTGGCTGTTGTAAACACTCTAATTTCAAGATTTACTGCTCATTCCAGCCTTACGATCTGATACCATAGATACTGTCCAGTCTGCCCCACTAGACCTCCTGATCTACCTCCTGTAGCTTCTAAGGTCTGCTGTACTTATAGACTCACGATCTTCTACCAAGATATGCTATCTCAATCTCACGATTTTCTGCACATCCAAGTGAATACCCAGAAATCACATATTTCAATTCTTCTTCACGCGCTTGAATCCCTTCCTTAAAGTGTTAAGGAAGTCTAGTGTTTTGGTTTAAAACCTCTAATATTTTTCAAAATCAGGTTGCCCAAGAATAATATGTTTATTTTCACCAAAAAATTATGCTCTTGGATCTCTCAAAATATAATGTGGATGTGTTATGCAATAAAAGCACAATGAAACAACCTTGTAAAATTCGTCTCAGACATCTGTATTTATAGTGGGTGACGTTTATGTGTTATGGATCGTGTAAAACTCTTCAAAATCACAAATTAGGTCTGACCACATAAATACATCGTTCGAGCGAGAGAGCATTTCGCTCGAGCGAGGGTGCTGTCGCTCGAGGCGAAAGGCGGGCAACGACTATTTTGTTTATTGCACTCGAGCGTGAGTCAGACAGGCAGCTAGCGAAATTTTGACGCCGCGTTTTTCTTGTTTTCAATCTCTAACCCTAACATAACTCATCTATACAAAATTACATCCAAATTCCTGACTTTTTATAAGTGTTCAATTAAGACATTTTTGTTCACAAATATGCCAATTATAACATTAGACCTAACAAATAGTATTGTTCGAATTTAATGGAGACCAATTTGAATTGAATTTAGCAGTGGACAAGATTTTGTGATGGAATTCTGTTCATAAATTGGTATGTTTTTACTAATTCGATTCAGAAAATTCATTAGCCCAAGGCATCTTCATGTGCTAATGGATCTGATTTTTCTAGTTCTATTTAGGATCAATAATATATCATTCACGTATTTTGAAATGATCTAATGAGAATCGATTATGTTAAGTACTGATAACGTGTCATATCAATCCATTAAAACTTTATCTATCAATAAATTAATATAATGCATTATCAAAGCTAAGCATAAGATAAGCATCGATCCTTATTACATCAATCATTTTCGACTCGTTAACTTATTAATACAATGGACAAATTAACAATAGATTGACTTAGCTTTTATGTAGTGATGAATTTATCGTTTGAAGAGCAAACTTATAGTATTATATTTCGACAATTTAGCATTTAATATGAGAAGACTTAAAATAGTATCAAATCGAACAAATATTTTAAGATCAAATTTCTTTACCTATATATGAAATTTAATGTATTAAACTAACGAAAAAATGATTTCAGTTACCACGTGAAAGGGTTGAAAGGACCATGTAACCGCTCCTTTTATGTTTATATTATATGTGTATATATAATATATGAACAAGAGTACATGGAGAGGAGTGGTAAAATTAGAATTGAGTGATGAATTAGAGTAAGATTAAATGTCACAAAAAAAAGAGAGTTGAAATATTATTTATTTATTTACACAACTTTTAATGTATAAGTTGAATTTATTCTCATCAAAACTTTGGCACATTAAGTTTGACAAATAAGTGAAGAAATTCTATAAATTCTAATGAATTTTTAAATTGCATTAAAATCTAAATTGAGTACACCTGCGACATTCACGATCAAGTAGCACGAGAGGCCTACTATACCTCCATAAAGAAGGGATACGAGGGAGATTCTACACAAATCAGCATATAGGGTGGGATAATTCCCTGCGTACAGGGAATGGTTGACAAGTTTTTTACAAGTGTTGCGCATGTATGGCCTTTTTTTCCATCGTCTAATAAAAATGCGCCATATGTTATCTCCCAAAAAAATATGTAAAAATTTTCTATACTCGTAGCATTGTCCTATAGGGTGACTAAATACTGTGCTTATTCAAATTCCTAAATTGAGCAGTTTCAAGTTTCAAATCCTTAGTCCATAACCATATTTGGATTGCTATATATAATAAGTATCATCGTCCAAATCTCAAAGTTCCTAGTCCTTTATTTCTCACCAAAATAATTATTAAGGTTCCGTTTGATAGACAAAAAGTAGAAAGGAATTCAAATTTCATATTAGTTGGAAAATAAAAACCCATCAAAACCCATAAGAATTAGTTTTCCATGAAAACAAAGAAAATGCAGTTTAAAATGGTTGTACTTTAGAATTCGGTTTCTATTTTCACATTGCAATGAAACGACCAAAGTAGAATTCGTTTTCCTCAGATGTGACATTTTCCATGAAATTCGTTGCAATCAAACATGGCCTAAATTCAATCTAATAAAACAAGCAATATTCAATAAATAAAGAAAAATCGGCCCCATATTTCGAATACCTCAAATTTGGAAAAAGATGATTTAGTGTAATTTACAAATTGAGAATGAAAAAAAAAAAAGTTTGTGAGGATTTTGTCGATGACCAGGAATATTTTAAGCAGATTATCGTATCCATCAAAGGGGGCTTAGTATTACTAGCCAATGTTGAACGTGCAATTACAAAATACTTTATAAGTGCTATAGAAGTAATATTTGATTATACTTGAATATTAATTAATTTAGAATTAATATCGAGGAATATACGTGACAATGAATGTTAAATCATTTATTTAATTTTCAATTAAATAAAACTATATGTTAATAAACATACATGGATGTGAATAATGAAATACGTAATTGAATGTGAAATTCTAATTAATTTATAATTAGAATTAATAACATTGAAGTGCATAAATGAAGATGAATATTAATTCGATAAATGTTAATGTTTAGCCCATGTTTGAACTACATTTTAATTTTCATTCTCATCCTTCTACTTAGTTTCAATCACATATTTTTTAATAAAATAATATTTTTCATCACATCAATAACTTTTCCTTCTTTTTCAACTATATATTCACAATCACATCACAAAAAAAATGCATTCTCTCCTAAAAATGTGCATCAAACGCACTCTCAATTGAGAATTAATAATAAGGAATTCATACATTAATGAAATCACAAAGATGAAATGAATATGTTAAATATATATGTACATTGATGGTAAGTAAATGATTAAAAATTAATTATATATTCAAAAACGAAAAGTAATGTTGTAAAACAAAAAATATACCAGAATATCTCTAATACCACTTGTTGTGAAACCAACCTTCAGATTAAAGTTATATGACACAATAATAAAGTATTTGATCATGCAAAAGAATAATAAAAACAAAAAATATGGTAGAGAAATTAAGAGATTTTATTGACTCAATAATAATGGAGAAGAGAGAAAATTACAATGGATCATATAATTCTAGTAATCTATTTTTTCACATTTATAGAATTGTATAAAAGAGTCTACTATTTACACTGGATTGAGATATTGAAGTTATATGGCAAACTATGAAGTATTAGACCAAGAACAAAAGAATAAAAGAAAATAAAAATATGACAGAGGAATTAAGAGATTTTATTGACTCAATAATAATGGAGAAGAGAGAAAATTACAATGGATCATATAATTCTAGTAATCTATTTTTTCACATTTATAGAATTGTATAAAAGAGTCTACTATTTATAAGGAATATGCAGGGAACGTCCAAACCCTCTTAGTAGAGTTGTTGATGAATTAGGATATCAAAAAATTGAGTTCAAAACGAAGTAGTAGAAGAAAACGCGGAAAAACCCAAACAGCACAAGTGGCTCCACGGCGCCTGGCAATTTGCTGAATTTTTTTTTCCAAATTGTTTTCTCTATCCAAATTCTTCTTCAAGTCCAATATCAATTTTCAACTCCCAATTGACTTCCAAAATAGGACTTCAACTTGATATAGGACTCCAATAGCATTCCAAACTTGAATTCTCTTTTATGTGTACTTTAATTAGAATTTTTTAATACTTCAAACACTTCAACAAAAGAATTTGGGTCACACCCAAATTCTAACAATCTCCACCTTGACACGAATTCCACCAAGGAATAAACTGGCTTCTTGAACAATAACCAAAAATTAATTTCTCCAATAAAATACAATACTCCACATCTTCTAATGAATCTAAGCACTACTTTGTAGAATTACTTCGAATTTTCAAAAAATTATAGTGATTTTAAATTAAGTAAATTGGGTTGTAATGCACCCCAAAGAAAATCAAATTCAAATGCTTTTAAAAAAGACAAATTGCTAGATTGTACATATTCTACTCCACGTAAAGCATGCTCAACAAAATTAGTATTCACATACCTTTTACCATTGGGTCATTCCCTAGCAACTGAATATAATGGCACCGCAGGTGATGGTTGCAAATCCGCATTATCTATATCTCATGAACTTCACTGAGCAGTATTCTTCAAATCCGACCATTTACAAGCTCCTAAAGGTATTGTACCAAATTAAATGTCCACCACGGTACTGAACATATGTTGATTGACTCTTCTAGATTTTGCACAATCTTGCAAAATGTGTAACCGAGACCTTTTCTATCCCTCCAATACAACTGGCACCCTTACAAACTTTCAAAACTCCACATTCACCAAAGAACTCATCACCTTTTGAATCAATGATAGACAATGAAATGAGATTGTTTTTCAAATTCGGAACATGTCGAACCTGGCCAAGTGTTCTAATTGTCTCATCCAAAAGCTTCAATCTAACC
>CAIGRB010068136.1:139122-151373 GCA_903798255.1 Fraxinus quadrangulata
CAACATTAGATTTTGTTAAAGACAAAATTATGAGTACTGATTGTTGTTTAGAAGTACCTCATCAAAAAGAACTCTGAAAGCATTTAAATCATGATAGATTTTTCGGTTTTCAGTATTGCAGTGGTCAAGAGCCTGTGCTATATGATTTGCAACTCTCACGCGCATTTCCCATGGCAAAGGTTGTTTATCCCCTACAGCAAAAATAGAAGTCATGCATACAGCAGAAGAAACCCAACAGTCATTTCCTTATTTCACACATGGCAAAAATGCTAACTTGGCATCCCGATTAAATCAGATAGCACAGAATATCACATATCCCATTTACATAATCTTCTTTTTTGTACAGATGAAAAGTGGGGGAAAAAATGCAATTGACAAAAATCATATCTAAAAGATATATGGCTGGAAAGTAGAGCAAATCAGTTATAGCACGTAGTATGTTTAAAAAGTCCATTAGAAAGGCAAAAGACTAATATACATACAGTGAAAGAGGTGCTTTGATAGTGTATCATTAGGCATAAATTCAGCAACTAATAGACGCTCATCCCCCTCGGCACAACATCCAATTAAGTTCACCAATCTCATGTGTCTAACCTTACCAACACCAGCAGCTTCTGCCTGCAAATGAATCTCATGAGAATCACAAAACTGATACATGATTTTTAAATCAAAAACAAGACTCAAGAGTAAAGGATGGAAGATAAACATATCAATCTAGCTGTTACATGCATCCAGTCGTGTATGACATTAACAAAAATCTCAAACTGATTCCACAAACCACAAGAATCCTCTTAAAGAAGTAGGAGTGTATTTGTTGTACTTAAAAAGTTACTCTTCCAGAAAGTGAGTTGAGATCTACTTTCTAGAAAAATAAGTTTTGTTACAAATACAAGTAACTTCCAAAATCACGTTAAGAAAAACAAGTAATTTAAAAGTACGTTTGACTTTCTTTATCACGATTGGTTGACTATCACAATATATTTTAAATACTTGTACATACAGCTTCAACTTTCTTATACATGGAGATAAAAATCTGAATGACACAACTTGAATAACAAAGACCACTTCCCATTTTACTTTAGCATTCAGCATATATGAATACAGAACTTTGTGAAATCCAATCAACCAGAATAGCTAAGTGAAAGCAATCATTTCTTGCAGACTTATGTTGAGGAATTAGACCCTAAGGAAGAATAAAGGAAACCTGGGAGCATTGTCACAGTTCGGAAACATGAAGCCAAAATGCATTTTTTAAGTTTAGATTTTCCATTTTCCTTAAACTGTTCTCCTACATGGTAAGCTAGAATCACAAACTAACGTCTAAATTGGAAAACAGTAAAAAAATAAAAAAAATTACCACAAATTGTTGGCGGTCGGGCCATGACTGCTTTGTGAAGCGCTTAATTGCAACAAGCCGATTATTTCGAAGCTTCCCTCTATAGACAACATTTGGAGCCTTCTCTCCACTCTCTGAAACAATCAAGTCGCTGCTGAACTCATTCGTTGCAGATCGCAGCTCCGCAAGGCCAAATTCTTGGAATGCAGGCACCAGATCTTGATCTCCTTGGTCCACATTTGCTTCATCAATATTCAACAGTGATCCAAAACACCAAAAGCGAAAGAACAAAATATAAGTAAAAATGCAAGCATAAAAGGCCTATGCCATGTGCATTAATGTATATGTTGCATACTAAGATATGAATTCAGAGTTCCTTGATCTAAATTCGGCATGTTTATCAACAATGAAGTTCTCTTTTTGTAGGTCAAACTTAAACATTTGCCTCAACACACCTAAAGCAAATACAACAAAAACCCAAAAAAGAATAGAACAAACACAAACCCAAAAATATTACCAACATATTAATTTTTAAAAATGGGGAAAATTGAATGATGTTTCCCCAAGAAATCAGCAAATCATCCAGCAAGAAAAACACGAAAAGTTTAAGAAAGATAAACATGGGAAAAAATGAATATGCTAATGCCAGAACTCTTCTGATCCTGTGAGAGCAAGGTGCGGACATTAAAAAGACAATAGAAAGATGTAAAACCTCATTGGATAAAGGTGGTACCTTGCTCAAAGAATAGTAAACCCAGACCCACATTCACATAAATTCTCATAAAATTAATTAGTAGAACATTTAAAGAAACGATTCTGGGAACCTTTAATACACAAATAATAGACATTTTGTAAATTTTTAAGTAAAAGAGAAACTATTTGATAACCAAAAAAAAAGGTCCTTTTTCATCTAAGCGTTCAAAAAGCAGACCTTTTCAATAACTTTCCGTGGTATAAACCCCATAGATAGACGCAACATTCCTAAAGAATATCATACACATTTACATACATAAGCATTAATTACGGAATGAATAAATAATAATCAACCACTGAACCACACAGACAGACAAAATATACACACACTTGTACACATTTTATACAGTAAATATTAAAATGAGGAAAAAAAATGATGCCCACAATAAAGTTAAAAATTTATTAAGCATTAAGCATGCAATCAACCCTTGAATCCAAAAAAAAAAATGAATATCTGAAAATAGAAGTACAGACACGTATATATATATGGACGATAAATAAAAATAAGGAGTATAACGATGAGTAAAATGAGGGATACCCAGATCTGGTTTGGACTCAGGCTGTGGAGGTTCTTGGTCAGGCGACTGAACATTGGCAGTTTTGGACTGGAAACAGCCCATTCTTTTTGTGCTCACATTCACACACTCACTCCCACTGTTTTTAAGGTATGAGTAACTCGGTCTTCCTGTATATATGTGTGTAAGTGTGAATCGAAAACCTTAATGGGTTTGTAAGAAAAGTTTGATGCTGGGAAGTTTAATGGAAGACTTTGGGAGGACTGCGTTGTGTTTGTAATTTTGTATGTTTGTGATGATTAGAGCACAAGCAGGGACTGATGAACAGAGACGGGGTGGAGTGGGTTGGGGGGTCTGCGCTATCACATGATAAATCGATGATTGGCACGTGAAGAGAGAGAGAGAGAGAGAGAGAGCGAGAGGTGTGAGTCTTTTCAACTTTGTTTTCACCTTTGCAACGCGCGCGTGTGGGTGTGAAAGGGAGACAAGGAAGGAGTTTTCAAAATAATGTTCAGTGTGCAACACATTTTCACGTTTAAAATTTTTATATTTTCATTTTTATTTTTACATTTTATTATAAAAAAAATATCATTTTTATTGTAGAAAACATCATTTTCATTGTTTTTTTATCCAATTTCTCAATTAAAAATTGTTAAATAACAAATATACCCTTCTATTTAAAAAATAAAGAACAAATTACAATCATACTCCCAATTTTTTCAAACATGTACAAATAAATCCCAAATATAAGTCAATGTATTGAACCTTCTTTTTCTTTTATATTTTTCCTTTTTGAACAAGAAGCAATAAACAAAGGAAGCAAACTGTTGCGTTCAGTCTCCAAATACTGAATGTGTAAAACAAAACAAAATGAAATCCAAAGCCAAATCAAGATCCAGATCAAAATCCAAACGAAAAATCAATCAAAATGCTACTTTTCCCACTTTTGTCCCAAAAATTGCTGAAATTAAGCTAATCTGAAATTACATGGCAAATATACACACATTGGTGGCTAGTGTAAATAATCTCTACTTGCATTGTGAGAACAGCAGCAAGTTTTACTGTTACTGCGAGAATAATGATGTTCTAACTAGAAGAAAAGGCAAGAACAAGAAGAGGAAATGTAGTGAATATTTATGTGATAATCTATATGAAGCGAGGGTTTCTCGCTCGTGGAGATTATGTGTTGCAACGGAGGTTCGAGTTGTGGAGAACACAATTAGCAAAAATGGCGATGATCAATCTCCCACTCCGTTTATCGAAATCCCTGCGAAGCTTCTGGAGAGGATGAGGAAGTCGAGCTTAAAATCAGCTTTTTGGCACTTCGAGGAAGACGTTGCGGAGGCGCAACGGCTTGCGACGACAAGAGAGACAGGAAATAGTAAGCTATAAAAATTCGAACACCTTGGATTCGTTTTTCTTGTTTATTGAAGAAAAATGGGAGGAATTTTGGAGAAGAAAATTGTGGCGAAATTGGTGGTGATTGTGGATTTGATGGCGGCCAGTGGCTATCATGATATTAATGTCAATCATGATATTAGTGTCAATGGGATTCGATTTTCTCGTTTCATTTTATGGCCAGGGTGGACGCTGAGAGGGGGGAAAAGAAGAAGATGATTTTATTTATTTTATTCTATTTTGATTTTTTAATTTAATATATTTGGGATTTATTTATACATTTTTGAAAAAATTGGGAGTATGACTGCAATTTGTTCTTTATTTTCCTTTTGTTTTATTTAAATAAGATGGTATATTTGTCATTTAACAGCTTTTTAATTGAGAAATTGGATTAAAAAAAGATGAAAAATGATGTTTTTCACGATGAAACGTGAAAATATGGGTGAAAATAAAAAAAATTAAACGTGGTATATTTTTCACACTAAAGATCAAATGTAGGGACATTTTATGCTAATAAGTCGAGTTTGTAATACTAGATCGTGTCTAGCTGAGTTGGAATAAGAGTAAAAGTACTTTTTTTTAAATATAACTTTTTAGAGAAAATAGTATGGCTAAACTCGAGCCGGCTCAGGCTTTTCCTAGGTCGAGATGCGAACAACTTGAGTCAACAAGTCAGATTGGCATCCCTATGAATAGCATGCTCAAAATTATAAACTATGGGTAAAATTAAATCAATATTGCAAAAAGGAAATGGGTAATTTTTGTAAAATATATCAAGCTTTGATAAGGTCAACAAAAAAAAAATAGTGCTTTTTTTAAAGTAACTTTCAAGTGTTTGCCTTTCTATTCTCTACAAATCATTGTTAAATGTACGTTGCACTTTATTAAAAAATAATTTATAAGTACTGTAAAAATAATATTTGAATATGCGTAAATCTTAATTAGTTTAGAATTAATATTATAGAATATATACGTGACAATAAATGTTAAATCATTTATTTGATTTTCAATTAAGTAAAATTGAATATTAATTAGAATACACGGACGTGGCGAATGAAATGAATTCTTGAATGTAAAATTCTAATTAACTTATAATTAAAATTAATAAAACTGAAATGCATGAATGAAAATAAATATTAATTAAATGAATGTGAATGTTAATTAATTGAGAATTAATAATAGGCAATTCATACATTAATGAAAGTACAAAGGTGAACTGTATATGTACATTAATGGTAACTAAATGATTAAGAAAATTAAATACATCTTGAGAAATTAAAAGTAAAGTATTATTGAAATAATAGAATTATAGTATGACTAAAATGATCAAAAAAATAATATTTAATTCCAATTAAATAAAATTAAATGTTAATTAGCATACATGTAAAATTTTAAATAACTTATAATTAGAACATTGAAATGCGTGAATGAAAATATATATTAATTTGAATTTTTAATTAATTGAGAATTAATAATAAAAATTCATACATTAATGAAAACATACAAATGAAATGAATACATGTTGAAAAATGAAAAGTATGGTATTATTGAAATAATTAAATTTTAGTAGAGAATCGTCCAAAGAATAATTTTCACTCTGTGTGATATTTAATATATTATAAATTGATACACATGCTTAATAAAAAAAGTTATTAAAATGGTTTTTAAACTTGTGTATAAGTTTAAAAATACCTTTAGATACTTCACTCTCTTTTATTAGGCTCAGCCAAATATGTACTGAGTTTTATACCACATTTGATACTCATTCTTCTAAAAATACGTTTTTCTCTCCATTATTTTAACCACGCATTTTTCAATAAAATAATATTATATGTAAATCAAAAACTTTTTCTTATTTTTTAACTACATATTTTCCATCAAATCACTATTTCAAATGTATTTTTAGAAGAATAATGTGCATCAAACAGGATGTTAAATTTTTACCTCTTTCTTTTGGTATTTTATACAAACAAAGGATAGTATGTCTGTAGCGACTAGAGCGATCACACATGTGATGACAATCTATCCTAATCTTGCCCCGCTCCATCGATGGAATCGGGATATGAACAGAGAACATAATTTCGTGCCGACTTTGTTTAATTTAAATTATAATTATAAATGGAACTAGGAATTGAAATTTATTTGAGAGGCAAGGCAAGGTCAGAGAGGGTTGATCTCGACCCTATCTCTGCTACCCCTACCCGTCTGATTTTGTTGAGATTACTTTTAAGTAAAAACATCTTAAAATACTTGCCTGAGTTTTGTTTTCCTTTGAAATTTTCGAAAGTAATTTTTTTATTTGCAATCAAAATAACTTACATGTTTTTTAACTTTGATAATAAAAAGTTTGGGAACTATTTCTAACTAGTCAAATTTTTCGACCAAAATGCAATTTGTCTTCCACCAATAACATTATTAAACTCTTGTTTGGTTCGAATTAAAATTCAATTAATTTTTCAAGTCAAAGTCAACAACTAATTTTAACGACATTGCATAGGACCCACAAATTTTGAATTACACATTTCATCAACTTTTATCAAAATCTATTACAAATTCTATTTTAATTTCTACCGAACAGGGTAAGGTTCATGTTTGCAATAAATTCTTTTATACTAAATTTTATGTATATATATAAAATGATTTTAACTACAATCTTTGCACTGTGGAAAGCCAGTGACGTTCTGCTCCTTTCTTTTACAAGGGTGCATTCAATAATTTTGACTATTGGGGGAACTAGTTGTTACCCTTTGTCTACGAAATACAATCTTATGCTGCCATTCTTTTTCTCCATTAAACAATTTAGAGCATGTTGGCATAGCTTAAAAAGTTTACTTATAAGTAAATAAGCATAATTTTAATATAAATAACTTGATGAAAAAATATTCTCCCACAGAAAATTCTTTGAGCGAGAAATCGAATACTATTACTAGCCACTACATATTTGTAAATATTGTCTATTTTGAATATTTTTTATTAAGTATAACATTCTTTCTTCAAAAATATTATTATCATCCTTTCTTTTTGCATGAGAATGTCGAATCAGACAAGGATTACTTGACGATTCCATAATTTGCTCTTTCTCAAAAATTAAAATTTTTAATTGTAGATTTCACAAATGTGAGTATTGTATCCTTGAATAAATCTAAGTACGAGGTTACAATTGCCCTCTTACTCAGAAGCATGACCTTTTACAAGTTCACTATAAAATCAACTTTTAAACCTGCATTAGATGATCATTACAAGTTAATTTTTGTAAGAAAATCGAAGTGTAAACATTTTATTTCGTCCTTACTGCTTCAGATTTAAATTAATCATTTTCGATTGTAAGGGTACATGAAATCAATTATAATATGAAGTAGTAAAACAAAAGCAGCGAAGAAACAAAACATTCGACCTCGTTTATTTATTTATTTATGTATTCTACCTATGTTTTAAAGGCTACAAATACAATAAATCGAGATATTAGAACATGATCATTGGCAATAGGCTTTTGCCGTCCCACTCAACTATTTTTGAAGAACTTGAACAAATAGCTAGAGATGTTCGTATTACGCTATCAGTTTCTTCATTCATTTCATGGCAAACCACAACGTCTTGATCCTCACTTATAAATTCTAAATTATATAATCACTCAATACAAAGGAATGATAACTAAAAAAGAGTCTTTTCCCAAAAGGTGGAAGAATTATTTTCTAAAGGAAAGGGGACATGGGTCCATAGCAAAATGGTCACTACCAAAAATACTCCTTATATTACAATTTTCTATAAACTCGTAACATTTACTTGGCCCCTGTTGGACGGGGATTAAAATTAAATTTTTAGTAAATTTTGATAAAAACTGATGAAATGTGTGGTTGAAAAATTGTAAGTTTCATGAAATATGTGATTAAATTTAATTGTTGATTTTGATTTAAATTCATACCATATTGAGGATTAGTATGTTCATGTCCTTTTGAGACAAATATTGAGATTTCCAAAAGAAGATCATTCGGTGGATGCACAACTTTTGAGCAAATATTGAAAGCTTCCAATAAAATATTTATTTTCACAATATAGATGGACACGATAGACGGTTCAACTAATCAAGACAGTTTCAATTATATAGCGTGTATAATTCAACTAATCAAGATATTTTTAATTGTATAGCATCAAGAATGTTTCAACGGTCACTATCTTGACGATAATTCTTTTGTTCTATTTTCATGCTATAAAAATCACCTTCATTCTTTATTTCAATTGACTCGGCAACCACCGAGCTGTTTTTTTCTAATTAATTGCTGAATCAAGGCCGGTCGGGATTTTTTTTTTTTTTTTTTTNCCATATAATATGCATTGATTATATATATTTTTAAAGTGTTTATGTCCCAAGTTGATTGGACCTAGGGCATAACACTTACAGGTCGGGGGTTCGAGTCACACCTCACGCATTATGGTAAAATGTCTTTGATTGGGCCTTGGGGCTCTTGGGCTTTCTTGATCCAAATAAAATAATTATTATTTTTAATCATTTTCGTAATTATTTAATGGGTCAACTAGCCAGTAAAATATGACTGTTTTAAACTGCTCAGTATTAACAACTCATTACCACTGCAAATAATGTTGGATCATGGTGGAGGAATTTTCATTTTTTCTCTACCTATATAAACCCCCATTTAGACATTAGGAAAAACACACAAAAATGAATTGTATCTTTCTATTGAAAAAAAAAATATTATACTCAGTTTTTTCATATTTTTCTGGAGTACACTTGAGAGTTCTGGAAATCATTGTGATTGCTGCACAATTGGTTTATTTGATCGTTGTATTCTAGAAGTGATTGTTCACAGAGGTCGCAGCTGTTATCGACGGACAATTTTGCTTTAGGATATCATGCTGTCACGAGACTCGATCAGTCGATAAATTTTATTTCCTCTACTTTATTATATTGCAACTATTAATCTTTCCAATATTGGATACAATTTTTTTTTTTTCATTTTAAGAAAATACAAGATATTAGACAACATTATTGTATTTTAGATAGATCTACTGGAGAACATTTTGAAATTTATTCGTCGGACGTAATAGACAAAAAGTTTTTTTCGACTTCTTGTCACCTAGATAACAATTCATAAAATGCATTGAGAAGACTCTAATCGAGCAATTAATCTTACAAAGAATTAATGAACTTTATTTAATAAAGAGTGAACACTTCAAAACAAAGAGCATAAGATATCTATCAAAAGAGTGTCGATAAAAAGAACTAAGCAGCGTGAACCGTATGGGATATTACTTCTCCACCTACTATTCAACTCTGCTCGACTTCAAAGTAAAGCATAAATACAACATATCAAAACACGATTCATGGGGATCAATTGTTATTTTCTTAATAGCAAAATAAGATACATTTTGTTCTCAATAAACTATCAAGTATACTACACGAATTATTTCTGGTCAGCAAAAAGAAAAATAGAGAGATTTTCTTTTCGAGTTAACATGTTCATGATTTTAGAAAAAAAAAAATGAAATAGAGTATGATATTGGTACATAAAATTACATAATATGTAACTTCTTTACAAAATTATATATTTCATTTGGTTATCCCAACATGGTAATATTTTTACTAATGGTGCTATATTTTATATAAATATGTCGAGATTCAGCTTGTGCTAGATGTGGAGCAGCTATCGAAATCTTGGAGCTCATTAGCTTAATAAGATTTGTTGCAATGGAATTTCCAAAAAAATAAGAAGGCATTGAAGTTAATAATATAAGATGGAGCACTCTATTTCCTTGCATTGTTGGATAATTTAGTAAGATATAAATTCTAGTTTGAAGGACAAGCCATTTATCCGTCTTAATTAGCAAACATCGAGAAGCTTGGTAAGCACATTGGGGCATGCATGAATTGGTGGAATCGTTTGAGATGATCAAGGAAAAAAACTAGCAAGACTCATGAGCAATATAGTATATTCGTAGAGCTTTACGAACGAGGTCAAGATTATATTGTGATGCTGACACATGTCAAAGATAGAAGATTTGTGAATGCTGCATTAGAAACAAGTTACGTGGAAGCTATTTTTCTACTTAAAAAAATGAATATAGGTGAAAACTCAAATGGGGCATTGTTCGACAATTATTATTTCTTGCTATACATACCCAATATTGAAATAATGCACACATCATGGCAAGAAAATAGTGGTACGGGTCCATCTTGCTAATAGGAGAAAGATGCAAGAACAAAGTATGATCAACATCCATCGAAATCCTAAAATATTTTGGTTTTTGTTTACAATGGCACTATAGTTTTATTTTTCCAATGGACAAGAAAAGAGTACCTAGTTACTACTAACTCCTGAAATGAAAAAAAAAAAAAAAAAAGAAAGAGGGAGGGGAGGGCAGAAGGTACTTCAAAATTAGGGGGAATTTTATAATTGGCCTTGGTCAAACATATAATTTGGCATATTCATGAAAATTCTATTTTGTCCTTAATGAAATGAATTGTTGAATTTTGCATCTTAAATCCTTATTCTCAGAATAGTTTTAAATTAGTCATGTCTTCTATTTTAAATTTCGTGATATAATTTCATCATATGATCTAATAGATTTGAATAATTTTTTACATATTGTTCAAGTGTTTCATTGAATTTATTACATTCTTTATATCTTATGTCGGTATTTTCTGATCTATAAATAATATCTTTTATTTTTTCTAACATTCTTTCTAATTATATTCTCCAGAAGGTTCTACTGCATGAGATCCTTCTTTAGTATTCATTAAGACTTGATATTCACTTAAATCTTGTAAACTCAGTTGATCAAAATTTTCTATTAGTAAATCTAATTCTTCATTCATCTTTATAATCTTAATTTTCTTATTTTTCTTCAATCAATTTTCCTAATATTTTTTCTATAAATTTTTCTTCTTCTAATATTTTTGGTAAAATAAACTTCATAAACTCATCATCCATACTTCTTGTTTTTATAATTATATTTTCTTGTTTTATTTGTTTTTTTCCTATTCTAGACATTTCTTTTTCTATAAATTTTTTATCTATTTTCTTATCTTTATTTTTACTATTTTCTTCTAGTTTTCTAATTTCAAGTTTTAATATATTAATATCATTTATAGTTTCTTTTACTTCATTTCTTAAATCTTGAACATCATTTATTAATATTTTTAATAATGATTTTAATTCTTCAAAAGTTTCGTTTATGCTCATCTTTTATCTTTTATTATCCTTTTTTGATTTCATTTTCAGCATCAATCTTATAATATGTTAAAACATAATTTATCTTCATTTATTTTTCTTTGTTCTTTTAAATATTATATTAAAATCATTATTCGTTCCCTTCTTAATTTTAGCCTAAAATTAATTTTCTCATTTTTCTCTTACTGTATATGATTATCTATATATCTTATAATAGTATTTTTCTAAATATTTTATTATTTTTTCATAATATTTTCTTAATATCATTTGTCATTTTCCTACTAATTCTCTTATCAATCTTTTCTATTTTTTAGATAATGTTTCATCTGGTTGTAACTATCTATCTGTTATTTGATTTGCTAACTTCATCTTAGTATTTAATTTTTTATCTAAATTTATTTTAATATCTTCTGATAAGTATTCTGCTAGTAGAGGCCAAGTTCTATGATAATCCATATTTTGCTTTATAATATAAAGTATTTCTATCATCTTCATAATTTTTTCATATATATACTTATCTCTTATTGATCNGCCCCTGTTGGACGGGGATTAAAATTAAATTTTTAGTAAATTTTGATAAAAACTGATGAAATGTGTGGTTGAAAAATTGTAAGTTTCATGAAATATGTGAGTAAATTTAATTGTTGATTTTGATTTAAATTCATACCATATTGAGGATTAGTATGTTCATGTCCTTTTGAGACAAATATTGAGATTTCCAAAAGAAGATCATTCGGTGGATGCACAACTTTTGAGCAAATATTGAAAGCTTCCAATAAAATATTTATTTTCACAATATAGATGGACACGATAGACGGTTCAACTAATCAAGACAGTTTCAATTATATAGCGTGTATAATTCAACTAATCAAGATATTTTTAATTGTATAGCATCAAGAATGTTTCAACGGTCACTATCTTGACGATAATTCTTTTGTTCTATTTTCATGCTATAAAAATCACCTTCATTCTTTATTTCAATTGACTCGGCAACCACCGAGCTGTTTTTTTCTAATTAATTGCTGAATCAAGGCCGGTCGGGATTTTTTTTTTTTTTTTTTT